>CAUJRU010001411.1:0-155994 GCA_963277665.1 Viscum album
AATCATGAGGTCTAATGTGAGGAGGCCTTATGGAATCCCCAAGGAAAAATTCATTACAAGCATGATGTAGTGATGCCAAGATAGATAAAATCACCAAACGTTCCTTGAGGATGCTCCCCTGAGAAAGGACATCAGCCGCTAAGTTGGAATCTCTTGGAATATGATTAACTGCACATACAATAGTAATATCTATGACACAACATCAGACAAGGTAATCCAAATGCCAAGGTGGATTAACATTCCCATGCAGAGCCTAAATCAGAACCTCATAGTCTGATTCCACTTCTGAATACACCGGGAAGAATATTTTGCAAATACTAACACTAGTATGAAACGCTCTGACTTCTTCCCCTAAATAACTTCTCAGCCAATAGATGCTACTATATAAAAACAAAACATAACCATTCTTGTCCCGCACCAGGCCTCGCCCATGACTATAGACTTTCATCAGCGAACCATCGACATTAATCATGAAACCATTATCTGGAGGATACCATGTAACCCAAAACCATGTGATCTTGGTTGAGCCACTGGTCTGTTACGAAGGCTGTGAAGACTGTCGGACTATTGTCAACCTTTAACAAGTGAGCTAATCTCATGAAGTAGTGTCTTTATTCTCACATATAGAAAGCTAGTCGGTGGCTGATCATCCATCATTTATTTGTTCATTCCTTCCCAAATTGTCCAGAATATCATTGTAGAAATGATGCATTGAATCTTGGACTCCATCGCATATTGTTCCGTGCCCAAAAACCAACTCGCAATGAAGTTTTGCATGGAAGTACCTGCTTCATTGTAATTTCCACATTTATTCATCATAGAGAAAAGGTATACTGCCCATTACCCCATGATAAAAAGGTGAACAACCTACTCTATTTATGGATTACTACAATAGTACCAGTGTATGTCCAGGTGAATTCTCTCCTTTTGAATATTATCCTTCGTCAGAATGTCCTGATTTCACACTCTTCGAACAAAAAAAAACTCATATTTGTTGGGATCTCCTTACACCATAAGCATGGTCCCCACTCATTGAGAACCTATCCTTTCAGAATCACACTATAGTAATCTTAAAAATTAAATAAACCATAACTCAACTCTATAAAGAATCAATGGTCGACATACTCAGAAAAAACAACAACATTGTTACAAGTATTCATTTATTCCAGGCTTGGGATGGATTCAAGCAGACTGGGGATATGGATGGACTTCCTTACCGACATGCTCTGTCATGGGATGTTCAGAAAAAACAGCTTCTCCCACACCCAATTTTCCATCCATATATTAATAGTTCCATGTCCGACCATTCAATGGGAGAACCCTTGGATAATTTTTAGGTGACACGCCACAGGTTTCCCCAACATGGACAGTTTCCTATCATCCCAATCCTCCCAGTTCATTCCATACTTATTTCTAAGAGTTTTATCCCACATCTATTCTCCCACAATGAAATTCCATGCCAAATGAGCCTGTATGGAATGCATGGAAGTTGTGACTTCTCTGAGCCCAACTCATTCTTCCTCCACCAGCTTCACCATCCAATCCAAGGGGCCCAATGAAATTGTAACGCCCCAACTCCTGTTATCCAGAGTCGGTGTATTATTACATAACATTGTCATGATCACAAGAAAGATCAATTCTCGAAAGACCGATTAGTTTAGTATCCTTGGGAACACTAGATACATTCATAAGCCTTACTTTACATCATAAGGTAAAAAAACTACAACAAATATTGTCTTCATATCCCCTCATACTATCACTGCAGGTCATTCATAAATTACTTCTTCACATCCTAGGAAAAATAAAACATTGAAATGGGTGAGATCAGATTCTCAATAAGGACAACAATTTAGAGGAAGCTTTCATAGATAAGCATAAAACTTTAAGGCAATGTATGACTAAAACAAAAGCCTTTTAAATTTAAACTTCAACATAATATGGAAAAGATAAAATGAAATAATACCATTTACTTATTCACATGGATATTCTACTAGTTTAATAATCACATGCAATATCAATATCCACTTTCATAATGAAGGACTGCATAATGTCGAATATTAATTTCGGTGTCAAGGCTTCGTTCCAAGACCTAAGGGATAACTATAACCGCAACCCAACCGGGAGAGCCTTTGTAACAGGACACCATCCCGGGGAGTCTCTGTAACCAGACTCCAACCCGGAGTTCCTCTAATAACCAGACACTAACCCGGAGTGCCTCTAATAACCGGAAACCAACCCGGAGTGCCTCTAATAACTAGACCCCAACTCAGAGGGTCGGCTATAACCAGACCCCAACCCAGAGGGCTTACTTTTACCTGTCCCCAACCCAAAAGATACTAGTCCAACACATTCATCTTAAGAAGAGGATTAAATATAAAATTAGCATTCGTATTAAAACTAGCATACAAAATGAAAAAAAATTAACCATAAACCATTAATGGATTAAAAATAACTAATCCATAGTCAAACATATCATGAAACCTTAAATACAATATGGATGATTAGTATCATAATAAATCAACCTCAAACAAGTGTAATATTTATCAAAGTATGTTTACGTAGATGAAAATGATTTGTAAAACTCTTTGAGAGAAATACCCATTTTTCATGAAAACATTTAAAAGTCACACAATTTGGAAAAGAAGTAATATAAAGTCATTTCTGAATCAAATTTTCCCATACCACTTTGAAACTTTTGAAAGTAATTAACATTTTAAAAACATTCATTTTAATATAAATAAATACATCAAAACCCATTTTGAAGACATGTACATTAATGAGAAAGATTTAGTAGAATAAATATTTAAAACATTTGTAATGATGTTTTAGTAAAAAGTACCATAAAATAATCCCTTTTAATACTATTTCATAAAACATGGACATGGATAATAAATATTTCCAATTAGATACTTATGTAAAAACAACCTCGGATAATAAAGAGATTGTGAAATTAACCCTTACCAATTTGATAACTGACAAAACATACACCCCATTAAAGAGGTATCATAGAATGAATATGTAGATACACATAAATTAAAGTGTATTGCACAAATAATACAATTATGGACAGTAGATACACCACAGAAATAGGTAATAGTGGCAATATGGCATGAATCTCAAGGGAATAAGGAGTGAGATAAAAAACCCTTACCTTGTACTTTTCCTTTGTTGAGGGTAGGTTAACCTCATTTATAATAATGAATCAATTGTTATTAAATTATACAAGAATCATATACATTAATATGATATAATATATGATCTTTTAACATTTATTTGTTAATAATATCTTAGTATTATCATCGTTTCAAGTGTTAATGAATTCATTTTCCTTTATATATTTTGTTACATAAGTCGTGTTTGTTATGGATAGGTTGTAACTTATTCATATCCAAAATGATATCATGTCCTTAAACATTATTTTTAATCATCCAATGAGAAATATAATTGCATGGATACGATGGGGAATGAAACTCATCGCGTTCATTGAGACGGTAGTCCGTACGTACGCATGAGCGACAATATCACTCTTTTGATATTAATATAATGTATAATTGGATAGTATATCATATATATAAAATCATTATCATGTTATATTTATTATTTACATGAATTACACATCATTATAATACCCATCCCAAAAAAATGTTTTGAATAACAATTACACAACGACGTGGAGACAGTAAGCCGTACGTACGCACGTATGGTGACATGTCATTAAAATGATGGATAAAATAAATTACATGGTTGTACCATATTTATAATAACATCACAGTATATAGAATATACTGGAGTTATTATTTTATAAAGGAAATAATAATGAAAGAAGAAGTTGAAGATGAAAGGAACTTGAGAAAGAGTGGTGAAAACATTCTCTCTTCTTCAGGTTCTTCCTTTTTATTTGATCAAAAGGGCTCCTTAGGATGGCTTTCTGATCAAACTATAGACTCTAGGTTGAAGGGAGGTAATTTGAGACAATATTTGGGTAGGGCTTGGCCAATCCAAATGGCTTTGATGGTATGGATAATTTGTTAGAAGTGGTGTCCTTTTATGAGGGGGAGGATGGGCTCTTTAGAAAAAACATAATGTATTATTTTATAATAAACTCATATTCGGATTATAATGGTTAATAGTGGATTATTAAAATCCTATGGTGGGGATGGGTCGAAATCCTTTCAACCAATAGATTTTAGACAGGTTTGGGTCATTATATTAACCTGATCTTTTAGTTTTAAGTCCTGGTTAATTAGTTTGACACTTACCATGTCACTTTGTATTTTTATATTAAATAGCTAATAAACATACTATATACCTCCAAGAGACCCCCAAGTGGTGCATTAATTATTCACGTATCATGATAAAAATACTTTGTCCTAGCCTTATATTTGTCTGAATTTAATATCAATTAATAATATAATATTAGTTTTAAAAACTCTTTTCTGTCAATTTTGACAATATTGGGTATTTGATTTTTGTGAAAATTATAACAGCATGATTACTTCAAAAAAAGTAAATTAAATAAATAATAACATGTCATATTAACCTATAAAATTAGTGTAATGCATTAAAAGTCTCACATTATATTTATTTGGGTATTTATTATATCAATTATTTTTTATATTTCACTAATAAGGTAATTTCTATATCATCATTGTGTCCTAAATATATTAAATTATTTAATGTCTAAAAATTATAAATAAAATACCATTATGTAGGAAATATTTGTATCTTTCTAATAAATATTTATAGTTGAAAATATAACATATATAACCCTATTTAAATTTTTTTTCTAAAAGACATAGGCTTATGTTATTTTTGTATTTACTTTAACTTAATTAATATAAAGTATCATTATCACTTACAAGTGGATCCATGGGGTCCCAAAATTAACCCAAATATACCCATGGTCAGACCTGTATCAAGCAATAGGCTTAAGAGACGTTTTGGGGTAATTTATTATTATTATAATATTATTAGTTTACACTTATTTACCAGATTTACCCTTTACCCATGGTAAATAAAATATTTACCAAAATAATTATTCAAAATGTCTAAAATAAAATTTACCTATTTAAACAATTTGGACATCCAAATTCCAAATATGGAGTCCATTTTTCAAAATTCAAAACCCAGAAGTGGTAGAAATTAATTTAAAATTAATTCCTGCTGTCCAAATAAAAAGCGTGTTTTTAAGAGATAATAACTATCAAAAGATTGACACTTATTTATGTCCGGTTTAAATGTGAAATTATGTCCAATGACCAAAATTTTATTAAATGGTAAAAATATATTCTAAATATAATTTAATACCACTCAAATTCATAATTTACCACTATTATGTATTCTAATTAAAAAAGTAGTTTTTAATAAAAATTTATTAATTTTCACTATTCATCAAAATATAAATGTTATCCGAAAAGTACCAAAATTTCATCCTAAGATAATTTCAATACTCCAAATCCAAAAATGAAGTCAATTTTGAAATATAAATTATATAAAATTTCAAAACGTGGGTATTATTATTCATAACGGCTAATTTGATTGGTTGCGGCGTGTTAGAATCTCGAAGTTGCCTAAAACTCATGCTACTGTATTATTCAAAGAGAAGCGTACCGTTGAAGATTGGGGTGAAACATTCTCCCCTATTTCAAATAATTGCTTCCTCGCAATTGGAAATTGTTCTTTGAAAATAAAAGGATGAAAATAGAGAATACCATTGTGGAAAACCCCTATCGGAAATAGGGGTAATAAAATATAGTTTTAATAAGAGGGAAATAGAAATGATAATGTCACCACCAAATTAGAGTTTCGAATAGGAGAACATTGGTGGCAATTATTGAAATGTAATTAGAGGGAAAATGTAAATATTTATAGGGAGTGATTGAGGTCATCAATCACAAACAAGTGTAGAATTTAGGGCCTCAAAGCCATCAATCTAGGATGATTTAAAATATCATCAGTTCAAGAAAACATAAGGTATTATGATAACACATTTTTTGTCTCAATATCCCTTCCCTAAAGTTCAAGAATTAATTTCTTCATAGAATAAGATAAATACATATACATCGTGACAAGTAGATTTTTCTTCCTTCAACTAATTTCTACCACAAACTCATCTTTCACTCTAAAAAATAATAGAATTCAAAATTATTATATTTATCCTAATAGTATGATGTTCCAATCATTAACACATACCATTAAAATGAAAAAATATTTTGTAATAACCAGGGACTTCCTATAGGCTAGTGGTAGGTAATAAATGCATGTCACACTATGGTTGTCGGTTCGATTCCTGCAGCTTTGTCTGACGTGACAGGTTATCGCCAGACCTACAGGTTGTCCTTTTCCTAAAAGTAAAGTATCATAATATTCCCGAAATTATCAGAAGAAATGTTTTAATCTTGAATAATACTATCCAAAGTTCAACATAATCCATTAAAAAACATTATATTTATCCACAGTACCTCTGTCCAGACTCTCTGTAAAAGGTATCTAAATTCCAAAATCAATCACAATGTCAGATTCTCCAAATAGGGTAAAGTTTCTCTTATTGTCACATACTGAAAATATGATTAACTTAGTCATATTAAACCCTTAATGAAAACAACAAGTACTGCAGTACAATCCTTATATATATCACGTTATTCTCATTTCGAGAATATAATCCTTGAGTCCAAAAACACAAATACATTAATTATTCCTCTTCAACTGTAGTAACAACATAAGCTTGGCATTGATCCCTTGGCCTTTTCTGAGGTAAGTTTCCCTAAATCTTAGGACATTCATTCACATAATTCCCCATTTCTCTACAATTGTAGCATTCAACATTGATATCCTCCTTCTTTCCCTTGTAATCACGAGTCTGGTGACCTTTTTCTCCACATTTGTAAGAAACTCCCATTCCTTTTAGGCAAGTACCGGGGTGTTCTCCCCATAATTTTCACATAATGGAAAGTCCTTCATTCCCTGTTTCCCTTTATCTATCTCTTACTCGATAGTTCTCTTCTTCTCTTACTTTACTTTATTGTCATATGATTTAGAGAATTCATTTTCTGTCTTGATAGCACATGAGACTATATCTTCGTACATTGAGAAATATTGTGAGACTAATACTCGATGAAAAATGATTTTAACCCATCAATGAAATGATCAATCTTAAATCTTGGGTTATGTATATAATCTCCATCATAACTTTATAACCTTGTAAAGTTATCCTCATACATTGCGACATTCGCATCCTCCTTTTGTCTCAGACTCAAGAAATTTCCTTTCAATATCTACTCGACGGTCACGAGGAAAGTATTTTTCCAAAAACAGATCCTTGAACTCCCTCCATTCCATATTTTATACATCATCATATTCCTTTGTGTTTTGAATCAATGGCCACCATTGATCAACATCTCCAGTGAGGCGGTAAAGTGCCATGATAACTTTTTCCCTTTCACTACTCCCCAAAGGCTGAAATATTTTTTCTAGGGAACTTATCCATTTCTTAGCTAAAAATGGATTTTTACTCCCATTGAATGTTGGTGGTTTTTTCCTCATGAAGAGATCTAACATTGACCCTCGACATTGTGGATCAGGGTGCTCCATACGGGTAAGGTTATTATTCATAACCTGAGTGAGTTTTCCCAGTATGGTGATAAGATGATCAGCAGTAGTTGCATCACCAGCTCCACTATAATTATCTTAAGAAGTCGGGAAATCCCTACATGGAGTTCATACATTGATACGGTTTCTATTTCTTCCACTAGGTGCCATTTCTAAATAGTTGCATAAACTAGATCAGTTTATGAATCAAAATACAAAATTCCATACTTGTAAAACACTTAACATAAATTGAACTATTTATGGATATAATCCATAATCATAAAAATGTTTTCTTTGAGGAAATATATACTCATAAACCCTTCATAATGGTTAGTATGGAAAATGAGAATTATCCTAAGCATATCCCCCCATAGTTTCATAACCAAGAGTGCATCAAGGCCCGTTGTCGTGCACCAGTTCCCGTTCGAGTCTAGCTCAAAGTGGTGTTTTCAGGTTTTACCCCTAGGTACATCTGTGCCAAAGTCGCCTCTACCTACTTGTATCCAGAAAGGGATGTATTTCTCAAAAAACTCACAAAATCTCTACAATACCAAAATTCGTTGAAGTTCTTCAATACTAATACTCAAAGTACATCTTAGGTCTATGTGCTCTAATCATAGTTTTTTTAAATTTAGCTTTCATGGTTTGTACTAATCTTCTCTGATACCAACTGTAACGCCCTGACCCCAGATATCCAGAGTCGGTAAATTATTACATAACATTGGCATGATGAAAAGAATGATCAAGTCTCGAATGACCGATTAGTTTAGTATCTTTGGAAACACTAGAAACATTCATTAGTCTTACATTACATTGTAAGTTAAAAAAACTACAACACCTTGCCTTCATATCCCCTCATACTCTCCCTACAGTTCATTCATAAATTACTTCTTCAGATCTTGGGAAAAGTAAAACATTGAAAGGGGTGAGTTCAGATGCTCATTAAGGATAATAATATAGAGGAAGATTTCATAGATAAGAATAAAACTTTTAGGCAATGTATAACTAAAACAAAATCATTTTAAACCTGAACTTCAACATAATATGGCAAAGATAAAATGAAATAATGCCAATTACATATTTACATGGATATTCTACTAGTCAAATAATCACATGCAATATCAATAAGCACTTTCATAATGAAGGAATGCATAATGCCGAACTTTAATTTCTATGTCAAGGCCTCATTCCATGACCTAAGGGATAACTGGAACTGGAACCCAACCCGGAGAGCCTCTATAACCAGACTCCATCCCAGAGAGCCTCTCTAACTGGATTCCAATCCAGAGTACCTCTAATAACTGGACACAATCCCAGAGTGCCTCTAATAACGGGACACCAACCTCGAGTGCCTCTAATAACCGGACACCAACACGAAGGGTCTGCTGTAACCGGACCCTAACCCAGAGGGCTTACTTTTACCAGTCCCCAACCTGGAACATACTAGTCCAACACATTCATATTAAGAAGAGGATGAAATATAACATAAGAATTCGAATTAAAACCAGCATACGAAATGCCAAAACATTAATTATAAACCATTAATGGCATAAAAATAACTCATCCATAGTCAAACATATCACAAAACCTTAAATACAATATGGATGATTTGTATCATAATAAATCAACTTCAAACAAGTGTAAAATTTATCAAAGGATGTTGACATAGATGAAAATGATTTGTAAAACTCTTTGAGATAAATACACATTTTTCATGAAAAATTTTAAAAGTCACACAATTTAAAAAAGAATTCATATAAAGACATTTTTGAATCAAAGTGTGCCATACCACTTTGACACCTTTGAATGGAATTAACATTTTAAAAACATTCATGTCCATATAAATAAATCCCTAAAAACCCATTTAGAAGAGATGAACCTTAATGAGAAAGATTTAGAAGAATAAATATTTAAAACATTTGTAAAGATATTTTAGTAAAAATTACCTTAAAAGAATCCATTTGACAACTGGTTCATAAAACATGGACATGGATAATAAATATGTCCCATTAGATACTTACATAAAAACAACCTCGGATAATAATGAGATTGTGAAATTATCCCTTACCAATTTGATAACATACAAAAAATACACCCCATGAAAGAGGTATCAAAGAATTAATATGTAGATACACATAAATTAATGTATATTACACAAAGAATACAATTATGGGTAGTACATACACCACACAAAAAGATAATAGTTGCAATATGGCATGAATCTCACGGGAATAAGGAGTGAGATGAAAATCCCTTACCTTGTAATTTTCCTTGGTTGAGGGTAGGTTAACCTCTTGTATAATGGTGAAATAACTATTATTAAATTATAGAAGAATCATATAAATTAATATGATATCATATATGATCTTTTAACATTGATTTGTTAATATCTTAGTATTATCATCGTTTCACGTGTTAACGAATTCATTTTCCAATATATATTTTTTTACATAAGTTGCGTTTGTTATTGATAGGTTAAATCTTATTCATATCCAGAATTATATCAAGTTCTTAAACATTATTTTTAATCATCAATTGATAATTATAATTGCATGGATACAATGCGGAATGAATCTCATCGTGTTTGTGGAGACGGTAGTCCGTACGTCTGCACGAGCGACAATATCACACTTTTGATATTAAAATAATCTATAATTGGAAATTATATCATATATAGAGAATCATTATCATGTTATATTTATTATTTACATGAATTATACATCATTATTATACCCATACAAATAATAATGTTTTGAATAACAATTACACCACGACGTGGAGATGGTAAGTCGTACGTCCGCACGTATGGTGACATGTCATTCAAAGGATGGATAAAATAATGGATATGGTTATACCATATTTATAATAACATCACAGTATATAGAATATACTGGAGTTATTATTTTATAATGAAAATAACAAAGAAATAGGTAGTTGAAGAAGAATGGAACTTGAAAAAGGGTGGTGAAAACATTACATCTTCTTTGGGTTCTTGATTTTGATTTGATCACAAGGTCTCCATAGGTTGGCTTTCTGATCAAATTATGGACTCTTGGTTGAAGAGAGGGAATTTGAGAGAATATATGGGCAGGTTTAGGCCGAGCCAAATGGCTTTGAAGGTGTGAATAATTGGTTAGAAGTGGTGTCTTTTTATGAGGGGGAGGAGGGGCTCATTACGAAAAACTTAATGTATTATTTTATAATAAATTCATATTCAGTTTCTAATGCCTCAAAAGTAGATTATTAAAAGCCTAAGGTTGGAATGGGTTTAAATACTTTCAACCAATAGATTTTAGATAGTTTTTGGTCATTATATTAACCTTATCTATTAGTTTTAACTCTTTGTTAATTAGTTTGACACTAACCATGTCACTCTGTATTTTTTTATTATATAGTTAATAAACATACTATATACCTCCAGGAGACCCCCCAAGTGGTCCACTAATGACAAGCCTATCATGATAAATGTCCTTTTGATGAACCTTAGATTTTTAGGAATTTGATATCAATTAATAATATAATATTTTTTAAAAAAACTCTTTTATGTCAATTTTGACACTATTTGGTATTTGATTTTTGTGAAAATCATAACAGCATGATTACTTAGAAAAGAGTTAATTAAATCAATCCTAACATGTCCTATTAACCTATAAAATTCTTTTAATTAATAATTGTCTCAAATTACATTTATTTGGGTATTTATAATATCAATTATTGTAATATTTTACTAATAAGGTAATTACTGCATCATCATTGTGTCATAATTAAATTACATTATTTAATGTTTAAAAATTATAAATAAACTACCATTATGTAGGAAATTGTTTTATCCTTCAAATGAATATTTATAGTCGAAAATATAACATATATAACCTGATGTAAAAGTTTGTTTTCTAAAATATATAGGCTTATGACATTTTTTGTATTTACATTAACTTAATTAACATAAAGTGTCATTATCACTTATAAGGTGATCCATTGTAACACCCGAGACTTATAAGAAATATTTTGTTTTTATTTTATATAAATCATCAAAGGAATCTTTCACTACACACAACACTAGCTTGGCTTGCTTTACACGCAATCGTGACCTTCTTTGATAGCTTGCGTCGTACACAATACCGAGTTTCACTAAACAACGATATGCTATTAAAATATTCTTAAAACTAGCCGTTATGAATATTAATAACAACTTTTTGAAATTTTGTAAATTTTATTTTTCAAAATGGAATTCGTTTTTTGATTTGAAATATCAGAATTAGCTTATGGTGAAATTTTGGTACTTTTCGGATAACTTTCAAATTCCGATGAATAGTGAAAATTAATAAATTTTAATTAAAAACAACTTTTATAATCAAAATATTTAATAGTGATAAATTATTAATTTGAGTGGTTTTAAAGTATATTTAGAATATGTTTTTTCAATTTAATACAATGTTGTTCATTTGATGTAATTTCACATTTAAACCAGACATAAACAAGTGTCAATCTTTTGATAGTTATTATCTCTTAAGAACACGCTATTTGTTTTGACGACGGGAATTAATTTTTAAATTAATTAATGTAACTGATATGTTTTGAATTTGGTAAAATAGAAATCATTTTTGAATTCATAATATCAAATATATCTTGGGCTTAATTTTTGGTATTTTTCTGGAAACTATCATTTTTTGATGAATAGTGAAACCACTAAGTGGTAGTTAAAAAACTGAATTTTTCATAAAACATATTTATACCACATCAGTGAGTGGAATTTCAAAAATCTGAGAGACACGGTTAATATCAAGGACTAAAATATGGTTCAATGAGATGAAAATAATTTTTGGTGAATAGTAACCTTTTACTTTTTTTACCACGGTTAAAAGTAAATAGGGTAATTAAGGGTAAAAATTATATTATTATTACCCTAACACATGTCCTAATTCTATTGGACAAGTGTAATTCGACCCAAAACAACCTTAGGAATAAAATATGACCATATAGTCCCATTTGGATTAGATTAGGACATTTATTATTAATTTATTTAAACAAGGGTTAAAATAGTTAAAATCAATGTTTTATAACTAAAACATTTTTAATATAGGGTTATACAAAAGATAAATTCGACTATAAAAATTAATTAGAAAGATAAAACGATTTCCTACATAATGGTTTTTTATTTTTATATTTTAGACATTAAATAATTTAATTTAATTATGACACAATGATGATGCAGTAATTATCTTATTAATGAAATATTGACATAATTGATGTTATAAATACCCAAATAAATGGAATTTGAGGCTTTTTATGAAATCAAATAATTGTCTAGGTTAATATGACATGTTAGTATTTTTTTAATTCTCTTTTTTTTCAATTAATCATTCTGTTATAATTTTCACAAAAATCATTTACTAAATAGTGTCAAAATTGACATAAAATAGTTTTTTAAAACAAATATTATATTATTAATTGTTATTTTATTCCTATAAATCTAATGTTCGTCCAAATGACTTATATACAGTTATATATATTAATAATAAACAACTTGGGGTTCATTTGGCTTGTTATAGTAAGTTTATTATCCTTATAGTGTAAGAACATAAAAAGTCACGGTAAAAGTAAAATTATCTAACTTAAAGTTAAATCTAAATGATAAGGTTAAAATAGTAAACTAAATTTGTCCAAATTCTATTGTATGAGAGGATTTCGACCCACCCCAAACTTATATTTGAAATAACTCAATTTGGAGATATTAAAAACTGAATATGACTTTATAATAAAATAATATTATTAGTTTTTCCTAAGGTGCCCCTCTCCTCCCTTATAAAAGGGAACATCCTCCTTCTCTTCCTCACACCAATTTTAGACTTCAAGATCGGCCAACCCCTGAGACATTCTCTTCTCCACTTCCCTAGTAACATCATAGAGGTCCTGGTCTTCTTCAAAGACCAATTTTAGTGCCCTAAGAGGAGGTCTCAACGAGGCGCTTCAAAGTAGATGTAATGTCCGCTACCGATTCATTCAACGTTATTTCTTTTTCCACTTCTTCTTCTTAGGTGGTTTCATTATGAAGTAATAACATCAGTATCACTCATATACTGATATGTTAATATAACTATGAAACAACCCTATTTCACCATCTATCCATCCTACGGAAAATGAAATCACCATGCGTGCGTACGTACGGAATACCGTATCCACGCCGTGGTGTAATCTATTATCCACCACCACCTTACTTCGATGGGTATAATGGTGTAAATAATGACTATATATGATTATTGTAAAGTGATATTTATTCTTAAATATTATACATACACTTCAATACAATTCTATGATCATGGGAATGATATCATCGCTCGTGCGTACGTACGGACTACCGTCTCCACGACGCGATGAGATTCATTCTCAGTGATTAACCATTAATGAATGATTATAAAGTATATATAATAAGTAATCATGAAATATATAACATAATAATGATACTGAATTTTTATATATATATATATATGTATTTCATCTACTTAATTCCATTCAATTTAATAAGTAAATTAAAACAGCGTTCATGCGTACGTACGGCCTACCGTCTACATGAACGGTGTATTTCTTTCCATCTATCGATATAATATATATATGTATATTATAAATATATATTATATATAAATCATTTTTTACATTCTGGATGTAAGTAACCATGATCTAAGTAATCATATGAATAATTATAAGTCAAAACACGGACGACAAATGAAACGATTTTACCCAAAACACTCTGTAACATGGAATTTACAAAAGAACAGGTAATATAAAGTCAGAAGTGAACCATATATGATATCATAAAAACGAATATGATTCTGTAATAAGTCAATGACATTATTTAAATCATTATACAGGAGGTTCAGATACGTACGAAGCATATCAGACCTAAGGTAAGGCATAATTTTGAAAAACTCATTTTTATCCGAGATTGCTTATACGTAATTATTTACTAGGGTAATTGTTATCATCCATGTACATGATTTATAAAAGTGTTTTTAAGTATGTTTAATTTCCTTTTTACCCATTTTAACTTTTACTACATGGTATGTAAGGAATCTGTCTTTTTTTTACGTTATGAGGTACTTTTTGACATTTCCGACAAATGTACGAGAAGAATGTTTTTTTAATGTATACGGAATGAAAGGATTTTTATGGTTTTATAAAGCCTTATTTTCATGAAGTTTCCTACACAATATTTCATGACTATTTTCAAAAAAATCCTTTTCTTTTAAAATTGAATGACATTTTGTGAAAAGAAAATTATTTTGAAGAAAAAAGGATATTTTCCTCAAGAATTCATTTCAAGTGTTTTATCAAAACCATTTTCATCTAAGATAACATTATTTCATATGTGTATGTTTCAAGTATCGTGTCTATACGATTTACATGGTTTCACTTTTCTTATTATGAAATGATATTCATTTATTTTATATGGATTATGTGATGATGGTATGATGTTTATGAAACCCATTTTTATCCGTTGGGTTATTATGAATGATGTATGTTTATTTTGTGGCACAAGTAAGAATGATTTAATTATGAGATTGGTGAGACCTATATCTCCCTCCAATGAATTGGGTAAATATTTATATCTCATGAGATAGACATGGCTGGAATGGTAAGTTAATCTGGTTCAGTGTAACAGGACTAAAACGAGGACTGAACTCGATTCAGAAAGGGACTTTGTTCACTAAGATGGTCATGGCAGTAATGACTTGGCTACTATGAATATCATTACATGTTCTTAATGGGTGCCACAATTACATGTTTTATTCCCATGCTATTTTATCTTTATTTATGTACCATTATGATCTATGCCTTATGTACTTCCATGTTTTATGTCATTGCTCAAGATTTTGATTTTGAAACATTATGTTCATGTTTTTAAGTGCAAATGTATATGGTATGTTTTATTTTATCCATGTTTACCCTTACATAGAATTTGAGCTCACCCTTTTTATGTTTTATTTTCCCCCAGGATTAAAAGAAAGGTTTTAGGTAAGGAATCAAAATGTGGAAGATCTTTGTGGGAGATGCTGAAGATCTTTCACCACAATTAGAAGATTACGTTCCATGTTTCCAAAGACACTAAACTATTACGGTCTTTATGTGTCTGTTTTTGTTAGGTATTATGTATTCTGCAAAAGTAATGTAATATCTATGTACGTCAAGCATCGGGTCTCTACAGTTGGTATCAGAGGAAAGGTTTAGTCAACCATTGGAAACTATGATGCGAAAACATTAGTGAGATCCCTAGAGATATTTCTAAGGTATGTCTAGGGATGTCCCTAAGGATATGTATACGTATAGGATATAGTCCTAGAACTATGGTAACAATATTAGAATTTAACCTAAGATGTTAGATATTGATGGTACTCCCCCTTTATTATGTAGTTTTACCTAGCTTGAATTTTGCCTCTCACACTATTCTTTTTGGGTTTTAGACGATCACCGGGACCCGAAGGAATCGTGTTGATCAATGTAATGGACAATGCAATGATTTTCCTCCTGAACAAAACAATGTTATGGTAGATGGAGTGAAAAATCTTATTTCTATACTTACACAAGCTATGAATCATTCTGGACTTCCAAATGAGCAGAGAAGGGAACAATATTCTATTGAGTCCTTCATAAGGCAACATCCACCATCTTTCAGTTGGTCTTCTGATCCACATGTTTCTGAACAATGGATCAGTACGACTGAAAATATATTTTCAGTTCTTCAATGTTCTGAACATGATAATGTCATCTTAGTAGTATATCATTTGGAAGGTGAAGCTGATCAATGGTGGAGTCTTATCAAGAATACGAGGCCAAGAGATGAAATTGAGTCCATGGAATGGGTCGAGTTCAAGAACATATTTTTCAATAAGTACACCCCTCGTATTCTTCAAAAAAAGATGGAGAATGAGTTTCATGAACTAAAGAAAAAGGATGATGAATCTGTTAGTATATACGAAGAAAATTTTACAAGGCTTGCAAGGTATGCATCTGGCTTTATCATCCAACCTGAAAGCAAAGTTGATCGATTCTTCAGTGTCTTAAAACCAAATCTTCGAAGGAAATTAGCTATAAGAGACTTTTGTAGCTATGAAGAAATTGTGTGTTGTGCTATTACGGTAGAAATGGAATTTGGTGTTACAAATCCATCTCATGGTTTTGACAATAAATGAAAGATGGAGTTCAAGGAGAAATCTTGGAATAATGGTGAAAAGAAGATGAATGTTTCCTTTTGCTCAAAGTGTGGGAAGAAGCATGGTGGAGATTGTCTTAAAGGGACTAGAAAATGTTTTAAGTGTGGAATAGAATGTCATAGAGCAGCTGAGTGTTGAAGTAATGGAAAAAGGGTTGCTAATGGTGTGAATAAAGAAAAGACTATAGAGAACGCACCACCAACACATCAATGCTTCAAGTGAAATGAAATGGGGCATTATGCTAATCAATTCCCTAATACAAGGGTTAATGATGATCGACATGAGCAACCACTTAATGCAAAGGACAATGTGAGGTCACATGCGATCAGTATTGGCGATGTTGAATATGACAATGATGTGGTGGAATGATTAAGTGTTTATGTAATGGGATTCCAAAATACTGTTGTATAGAGTATCATCGAATATTGGAATTTTTATGTAATTGTCTATTGTGATTTTCAATAATTTTATGGTACCGGTAACCATGGAAAGTGATTGAGATATTTTTAGAAAGAATATGATATGTGCATAATGAAGGGATACGGAGAAAATGAAATGTTTGACAGTATTCATGAGCTCATGACTAATATAAGGAAATATTTATATCATGGTTTTAGTATATAGAATTTTGGGTTTTTGGTATGTGGAAAGAGTTAACTTTTGACAGCACTCATGTTTTCAATAAGATTCAATGGGTATTCATTTTTCAAGAGAATACATGATTAAGGCCTTAGAATATTTGGAATGTGACCAACAAGACATATCTTATGATATATGTGGATCAACGATGGTATTAACATGATTGTTATATGGAATCTCTGGTAATCTTTTTTCACTATATTATGAGAGTGGACTACAGCATTATGGATAAGCCTTAAGATTGGAATAGATTATGTTGGACATAAGATAGTATTATTTAAGGATAAATTTTTTTCGATATTATTGATGGGATGTTATAGTAATGTAGTTTTAGAAAAAAGGACAACCTGCAGGACGGGTGACAACCCATCGCGTCGGACAAGGCTGTGGGAATTAAACCCACAACCTAAGTGCGACTGGCCTTTATCACCTACCACTGGCCTACAGGAAGTCCTTGGTTAGTAGAAACTAGTATTATTTTATTAAGCAGTATTATATATGAAGTATAAGTTCATTTTTGGAACCATATACGATTAATCTAACCATAAGATGGACTTATAACTTTTGCTAACCTTTTGTTTGAAACAAATGGATTGACCCATCATTCAATCACATGATCTGCTAACACAACAAAAATACAAACTCAACTTAATTTCTTTAAGGGTTGAAGTGTAAATTGTTCAATTCACGAAAAACGGTGAAATTCTACCAAAATCATGTAATTAATTCATTTAATTTATCAACTTTAGGGAAATAATCTTGAAAACCAAAAATGTTTTCCTATTTCCCTTATATCTGATGAATCAGATGGTACCTTAGATCATCACAAATCTATGTCTTTGTGTTTTTTGGCTTTTTCATAGCCATGTTCTCTACCACTCTCCATCAGAACATGATGTTTAGGTTTCTCTTCCATATCCATATTTTCACCTATGTTCTCCTATGTGGAAACCCAGTGATTAGTTAATTTTGGTAATCGTTATGTTCCATACTTTAGTTTTTAAATATTGGTTTTGGTATTCCTTTTTACGATGTGGGTTTCTATTAAAGAAACTTTCGAGTAGTAAACCATTTATAACCCCGACGAATTTTGCGGGCAAAATTCATTTTAAGGGGGGTAGAATGTAACACCCGACACTTTTATAAGAACTATTTTGTTTTTATTTTATATAAATCATCAAAGGAATCTTTCACTACACACAACACTAGCTTGACTTTCTTTACATGCAATCGAGACCTTCCTTGATAGCTTGTGTCGTACGCAATACCGAGTTTCACTAAACAACGATATGCTATTAAAATATTATTAAAAATAGCCATTATGAATAGTAATAACCACTTTATGAAATTTTGTAAATTGTATTTTTCAAAATGGACTTCGTTTTTGGATTCGGAATATCGAAATTAGCTTTGGGTGAAATTTTGGTACTTTTCGGATGACTTTCATATTCTGATGAATCGTGAAAATTACTAAATTTAAATTTAAAACAACTTTTTAATCGAAATAACTAATAGTGATAAATAATTAATTTCAGTGGTTTTAAAGTATATTTAGAATATATTTTTACAATTTAATACAATTATGGTCATTGGATGTAATTTCACAGTTAAACCAGAGATAAACAAGTGTCAATCTTTTGATAGTTATTATCTCTTAAGAACATGCTATTTGTTTTGACGACGGGAATTAATTTTTAAATTAATTAATGTAACTGATATGTTTTGAATTTTATAAAATATACATCTTTTTTGAATTCATAATATCAAACATATCTTAGGCCTAATTTTTGGTATTTTTCTGGAAACTATCATTTTTTAATGAATAGTGAAACCACTAAGCGGTAGTTAAAAAGCTGAATTTTTCATAAAACTTAATTTTACCGCTTCTGTGAGAGGAATTTTGAAAATCCGAGAGACACGGTTAATATCAAGGACTAAAATGTGGTTCAATGAGATGAAAATAATTTTCGGTGAATAGTAACTTTTTACTTTTTTCCCACGGTTAAAAGTAAATAGGGTAATTAAGGGTAAAAATGATGTTATTATTAACCTAACACATGTCCTAATTCTATTGGACAAGTTTAATTCGACCCAAAACAGCCTTAAAAATAAAATATGAACATTTAGTCCCACATGGATTAGATTAGGACATTTATTATTAATTTATATAAAGAAAGGTTAAAATAGTTAAAATCAAAATTTTATTACTAATAAATATTTAATATAGGGATATACATAACATAAATTCGACAATAAATATTAATTAGAAAGATAAAAAGATTTCCTACATAATGGTATTTTAATTTTAATTTTTAGACATTAAATAATTTAATAAATTTATGACACAAATATGATGCAGTAATTATCTTATTAATGAAATATTGACATAATTGATGTTATAAATACCCAGATAAATGTAATTTGAGGATTTTATGAATTACACTAATTTTTTAGGATAATATGACTTGTTAGTATTGATTTAATTAACTGTTTTCGAATTAATCATTCTGTTATGAGTTTCACAAAAATCAATTACTAAATAGTGTCAAAATTGACATAAAATTGTTGTTTTAAACAAATATTATATTATTAATTGTTATTTTATTCCTAAAAATCTATCATTTTACCAAATTACTTAGATAAGGTTATATATATTAATAATAAACAACTTGGGGTTTTTTTGGCTTGTTATAGTATGTTTATTAACCTTATAGTGTAAGAAAACAAAAAGACATGGTAAAAGTAAAATTATCTAACTTAAAGATAAATCTAAATGATAAGGATAAAATAGTATACTAAACTTGTCCAAATTCTATTCGATAAAAGGATTTCAACCCATCCCCACCTTTGCTTCGAAATAACTCAATTTAGATCTATTAAAAACCAAATATGACATTATAATAAAATAATATTTTTAGTTTTTCCTAAGGTCCCCTCTTCTCCCTTATAAAAGGGCACCTCCTCCCTCTCTTCCTCACACAACTTTGAGCCTTCATTCTTGGCCAAACCCTGCCAAATTATCTTCACCAATTCCCTAGAAACATCCTAGAGGTCCTGGTATTCTTCAAAGACCAATTTTAGTTCCCTAAGAGGAGGTCTCAAAGAGGCGCTTCAAAGAAGAGGTAATGTCCGTTACAGATTCTTTCAACGTTATTTATTCTTCCACTTCATCTTCTTAGGTTGTTTCATTATGAAGTAATAACATCAGTATCAATAATATACTGATATGTTATTATATGTATGAAACAGCCATATTTTACCATCTATCCATCCTATGGAAAACAAAATCACCGCGCTTGCGTACGTACGGAATACCGTCTCCACATAGTGGTGTAATCTATTTTCCATCACCACCTTAATTGGATGGGTATAATGGTGTAAATAATGACTATATATGATTATTTTAAAGTGATATTTATTCTTAAATATTATATGTACACTTCAATACAATTCCATGATCATGGAAATGATATCATCGCTCGTGCGTACGTACGGACTACCGTTTCCACGACGCGATGAGATTCATTCTCAATGGTTAACCATTCATGAATGATTATAAAGTATATATAATAAGTAATCATGAAATATATGACATAATAATGATACTTGATTTATGTATATATATATATGTATGTCATCTACTTATTTCCATTCAATTCAATAAGGAAACGAAAACAGCATCCATGCGTACGTACGGCCTACCGTCTCCATGAACGGTGTATTTCATTCCATTTATCGATCATTAATATATATGTATATTCTGAATATATATTATATATAAATCATTTTTGACATTTTGGATGTAAGTAACCATGATCTAAGTAATCATATGAATAATTACAGGTCAAAACACGGAGGACAAATGAAACGATTTTACCCAAAACCCTCTTTAACATGGAATTTACAAAAGAACGGGTAATATAAAGTCATAAGTGAACCATATATGATATCATAAAAATGAATATGATTCTGTAATAAGTCAATGACATTATTTAAATCATTATACAGGGGGTTCAGATACGTACGAAGCATATCAGACCTATGGTAAGGGATAATTTTGCAAATCACATTTTTATTCGAGATTGCTTATACGTAAGTATTTACTAGGGTTATTGTTATCATCCATGTACATGTTTTATAAAAAACAATTATGTATGTTTAATGTCCTTTTTACTCATTTTTAATTTTACTACATGGTATGTAAGGAATCTTTATTTTTTTACGTTACAAGGTACTTTTTGACTTTTCCGACAAAAGTACGAGAAGAATGTTTTTTTAACGTATACGGCATGAAGGGATTTTTAAGGTTTTATAAAGCCTTATTTTCATGAAGCTTGCTCCAAAATATTTCATGACTATTTTCAAAAAAATCATTTTCTTTTAAAATTTCATGACATTTTGTGAAAAGAAAATGATTTTGAAGAAAAAAGGATATTTTCCTCAAGAATTCATTTCAAGTGTTTTATCAAAACCATTTCATCTAAGATAACATTATTTAATATGTTTATGTTTCAAGTATCATGTCTATATGATTTACATGGTTTCACTTTTATTATTATGAAATGATATCTATTTAATTTATATGGATTATGTGATGATGATATGATGTTTATGAAAGCCATTTTTATCTGTTGGGTTATTATGAATGATGTATGTTTATTTTGTGGCACAAGTAAAAATGATTTCATTTTGAGATGGGTGGGACCTATATATCCCTCCAATGCATTGGGTAATGATTTATATCTCATGAGATAGACATGGCTGGAATGGTAAGTTAATCCGGTTCAGTGTTATAGGACTGAAATGAGGAGTGAACTCGATTCAGAAAGGGACTTTGTCCCCTAAGATGGTCATGGCGGTAATGCCATGGCTAATATGGAAATCATTACATGTGCTAAATGGATACCACAATTACATGTTTTATTCCCATGCTATTTTATCATGATTTATGTACCATTATGATCTATGCCTTATTTACTTCCATGTTTTATGTCATTGCTCAAGATTTTGATGTTTAAACATTATGTTCACGTTTTTAAGTTCAAATGTATATGATATTTTTTATTTTTTCCATGTTTACCCTTACTGAGCATTTGAGCTCACCCTTTTTATGTTTTATTTTCCCCCAGGATTAAAAGAAAGGTTTTAGGTATGGAAACAAAAATTGGAAGATCTTTATGGGAGATGTTGAAGATCTTTCACCACAATTAGATGATTACGTTCCATGTTTCCAAAGACACTAAACTATTACGGTCTTTGTGTGTCTGTTTTTGTTATGTATTATGTATTCTTCAAAAGTAATGTAATATCTATGTACGTTATGCTTCGGGTCTCTACATCGATGGGGACCCGAAATCGTCCCAAATATGCCCATGGTTGGACATGTATCATCTAATAGGTTCAAGACATGTTTTAGGGTAATTTATTAATATTATAATATTATTTTTTACTATTATTTACCAGATTTACCCTTAAACAGTGTAAATAAAATATTTACTGAAGTAATTATTCAAAATGTCTAAAAAAAGTTACCTATTTACACAATTTGGACATCCTAATTCCAAATATGGAGTCCATTTTTCTAAATTCAAAACACAGAAGTGGCAGAAATAAATTTAATATTAATTCCCGCTATCAAAACAAAAAGCGTGTTTTTAAGAGAAAATAACTGTCAAAAGATTTACACTTGTTTATGTCCGGTTTAAATGTGAAATTATGTCAAATGACCATAATTGTATTGAATGGTAAAAATATAATCTAATTATACTTTAGAACCACTAAAATTCATACTTTATCACTATTAATTATTTCTATTAAAAATGTTGTTTTTAATAAAAATTTATTAGTTTTCACTATTCATAAAAATATAAAATTTATCCGAAAAGTACCAAAATTTCATCCTAAGATAATTTAGATACTCCGAATCCAAAAATGAAGTCCATTTTGAATGATAAAATGTATAAAATTTCAAAAGGTGGGTATTAATATTCATAACTGCTACTTTGATTGGTCGCGGCATGTTAGAATCTCGAAGTTGTGTACAACTCACGCTACTGTAATATTCAGAGAGAGGCATACTGTGGAAGCTTGGGAAGTTACAGAGATTTTCCCAATGATTTGGCATCCCAACAGAAACAGTTCATTAGCTTCTCCATGGTTGAGATAATCCATTTGGGAGGTGTGGTAATGGACATGATGTGCATCAGTATCAAATAAATCACAATATTAAGCAATGCCACAGGTCCACCGAAGGAGATAAACTTGTTCATCCAGTTGATAACCCTCACAAGAATTCTATTAATGTGGTTCTCTATGAAAATCTCTTTCACTCGACCATTGGAAATAGGTGCCCCGAGATATATTATAGGAAACTGCTTTGGCTAGATTCCCAAAATTTCTTGGATACTTTGAATCATTCATCATGGAAATTTTCCTGATAGAAATACATTGCTCTTCATGAAGATAACCTATTGGACCCTATGGTTACAATAAATCAACATAATATTTATAATGTTCACAAGGGATGATCTCATTCCATTTAAAAATATTACTGTATCATCAGAAAACATATTATGGCATAGAGATCCATCCAAAGAATGAGAATGATATGGTAAAATTCTATGTTCTACCAAAATTTTTTGTAAATTTCGCAAGATATGATATTCTGCATGAATGAACATGATAGTAGATAGGGTTCCCCTTGAAACACGCCCCTCGTATTCTTGAACAACCCAAGATTTTTCCCCATAAGTGAGATGCTAATCCAAGTATAGGAGATGCAACGAAATCATATATCACAAACCCATTCATGGAAACTCATCCTCCTCATCAATGGGATTATGAAACACCATTCTATCTTGTCATATGCCTTCTCCATGTCCACCTGGATAATAATATTGAACCCGAACACCCTCATATTCACATCCTCCAATAATTCGGGAGTAGTTTCCACTGCCACTTGAATAAATTTACCTTGGACAAATCCATCTTGTTCCTCAGAAACCACCTTCGGAACCACTTTGTTCATCTTTAGAGCCAGTAAAATTGCCAGGATTTTGTATGAAACATTTCAAAGACAGATTGGCCAGTATTGATTAATGGAAGAAGGATCATTAACATTGGGTAAGAAGACCACCCTGGAGGAAACCATAATCATGTTAAGAGAACCCCACCAGAAGTAATCTTACACCACCTCGATTACTTGTGACTCCACAAAGTCCCATGATGCCACCTTGGATGATCCACATTTTGGAATATCCGTTTTGGATAATTGATCAACCAACGGAAAAAAATTGTGGATCTTGAGAACCATTGACAAAGGATTGATAACCTTTCCCCTTTTAGAAAGGAAGATCCGTTTTTCCGACTCTCTTGCGAAAACTTTTGAAAAATCCATCAAACTTATTGGTGTTAGGATCGTAAATGATTGGCCCACCGGTACAACAATAATCATGAGATAAAAAAAATTCAAAATGCGGAAAAATAAATGACACCAGATGTAACGTGGAAAAATACTCAAATGGAATGGGTAAAAAACCACAGGGAAATAGAAGGATCACTATGGGGTAAAAGTGGGTACACACTCCCTCACTATTTCGAAGAGAAAAACCTCGTAATATCTCTCTTAAATAATGGGGAAAACTGACTCACAAAATACCACACATAAGAGATGATGGATGAGAACATGATTGGGGATGAAAATAATGATGGGAGAGATCCCTTTATATAGGTTGTCTCTCCCCTTCCTTTGCCTCCTCCCGCTGGAGTTTTGGTGGGGTTTGCCACCCACCTCCTGCCAGCCACGCCCACCTCATTTGACAAATGAGGGGGCAACCACTGTCAAGGAAAAAATCGGTCGACACATCTCCCACTTGGAGATTTGATTGAAAACCAATCAAATCTCCACACATCCTTTATATCATCCCAACCATGCTGCTCAGGTATCTGCAAGGACACTTGACGATCTGCACCATTTGAACTTATTAGAGTTAATCGCCTTTGTCAGGAAATCTGCCAGGTTTTTTTAGTATGAATCTTCTGCCTATGCAGACTTCCTTCCTCCACCACATCTCAGAAAAAGCGATATTGTACCCCAATGTGCTTTGTCCTGGAATGAAAATATGGATTCCTTACAATGTACAAGGCACTATGACTGTCACAAAACAATGAAAATCACTCATATTTTTGCCCGAGCTCCTCCAACAACCTTCTCATCCAAATTACCTCTTTGCAAGCCTGTGTTGCTGCCATGTACTCTGCCTCCGTCATGGATACATCCACAACTGACTATAACTTCTAAATCCATCTCACATCTCTTCCTACAAGTGTAAACACATAACCATTAGTGGATTTAATCCATTCAAAATCACCTGCAAAATCTGAATCAACATATCCTCTGACAGTAAAATCTGATCCTCCATAACATAATGCAGCATCTGATGTCTCCTTGATGTATCTCAGGATCCTCTCCACTGTTCTCCAATGCTCCCGTCCTCGATTCTCCATTTACCAACTAACTACTCCCACTGCATGTGAAATTTCTGGTCTAGTACAAACCATAGCGAACATCAGACTTCCCACTGCTGATGCATATGGTACTCGAGAAATTTGTATCCTTTCTGCTTCACTACTAGGACTCATCGTAGAGGATAACATGAAATTAATGGGAAGAGGGGTAGATATTGGCTTACAGTTATGCATTTTGAAGCGTTTCAAGACCCTCTGTATGTAAATATTTGGTGACAGCCAAATCATACCATTATTTCTGTCTCAGTAAATCTACATCCCAAGAATCTTGTTTGCTGGTCCCTCGTCCTTCATATCAAACTCCCTAGCCAACTGGGCCTTCGTCTCCTAGATCTGATCATTGTTGGGGCCTATAACCAACATTTCATCCACATATAACAGAAGAATAATGAAATCATTACCATCCAAACCCTTGAAATATGCACAAGGATATGAATGAAGTCTGTCATATCCAAGGCTCGTGATATAGGAATAAAATCTCTTGTACCAACACCTCGGCGCCTGTTTGAGACCGTACATAGATTTTTTCAAACATCAAACCATGTTCTCTTTTCCTTCTTCTGCCAAACCTTCTGGTTGGAGCATATAGATCTCTTCCTCAAGATCACCATGTAGAAAAACAGTCTTCATATCCAGCTGCTCTAGATGTAAGCTGTTTGTAGCACACATCGCCAGAACTATCTAAAAAGTCGTCAGTCTAACAACAGGAGAAAATATTTCATTGAAATTTATACCTTCCTTCTGAGAAAATCCATTGACCTCCAATATTGCACGATATCATTCCACCTGGTCCTTTCCATCCCGCTTGATCTTAAATACCCCATTTGTTTCTGATAGCCTTCCTTCCATGAGGTAATGGAATAAGATTCCAATTCATTTTCCTGTGCATGGCCTCATGTTCCTCTTGCATTGCCTATGTCCATGAGGATACATCTATAATCTGGATCGCCTCCACAAAATAAGATGGATATCCATCCTCTCTCAGTAATCATTACACAATATTGCTCTCAGTGACATAGTCTGAGTGTTATACTGGTTCTCTTTTCTCCCGAGTTGACCATCTTGGTCCTGACTCAATCGGTACTTGATCATCGTTCTCTGGTAATGCTTTATAGGAAACTGATTTTTCCTTGGACTTGTCCTCTACTTTGACTGTTGTAGTCTCTATATTTTCCTTCTTTGTGTCTTGATCGGTTGTCATTTTCACCTTGTCTTCTGCAAAAATGACATCTCTACTAATGATAAATTTGTGGGTAGTGGGATCCCCCAAACCATACCCCTTCATACCATCAGCGTACCCCAAGAAGATAAATCTCCGGTATCTCAAATCCAACTTCGATCATTCCTAGTCATTAAACATTGCATATACAGTACTTCCAAAAGTATGTAAACAAAGAATAGTCAGCGGGTTTACCAGTCCACATCTCCATCAGTGTCTTCAACTAAATCTCCATTGATGGAGATCTGTTGATCACATAACAGGCGGTATTCACTGCTTCTTCCTAAAAAGTTTTTTCAATTCATGTAGTCTTCAACATCAACCATGTTCTATCCAATAGGGTTATGTTTATCTGCTCTACCACTCTGTTCAGTTGAGGAGTGTACACCACCATTAACTACCTCCTGATCCCTTCCCATTGACAAAAATTATGAAACTCCTCGCCTGTATATTCTCCACTATTGTCTATCCTCATACACTTGATCTTCTTTCTAGAGTCAAGATCCTTCTGCGCTTTTCATATTTAGAAGACTTTAAAAACATCTTAATTTCTCTTGATTGGGTACACCCAACATCTCCTGGAATAATCACCAATGAATGATACAAAGTAACTTGCACCTCCCAGGGATGTAACCGGTGCTTTCCAACCTTCGGAATGGATCAACTCCAAGATCTCCCGGCTTCATGAAGTTGACGTCGTGAACATTAACCTGAGTTACTTTCTCAAAACACAATTCTCACAAAATGGTAAGGATACCTTTGTCAGCCCATGCAGCAACTTCTGATCTGCAAGAATCTTCAGGCCTCATTCTGACATATGGCCAAGCTTTCGATGCCATAACATCATCAACGCTTCCGTTGAGGTAGTTGATTCAACAACTATCTCCGCCTCTTTGTATGTTTCACCCATAAGAATGTATAAGTTCTTTTAGATCTTCTCCACCTTAATTTCCACAAGTGCGCCAATCAAAATTACCATCACTCCATTCATGGTGCGAGCCTTGCATCCGATGTCATCAAATTGTCCCAAAGACAATATGTTCTTCTTCAGGCCCTTCACATGACGTACTCCTTGGACGGTCTGTACTATGCCATCATGCATCTTCAATTTTATGGTACCGACTCCAACTATCACTAGAGTGTGATTGTTCAACATCTACACAAGTCCTTCTGTGATGGTTTCATATTGGTCAAACCAATCATGTCGAGACGTCATGTGCCATGTTGCTCTTAAGTTGATAATCCATGCATCGTCGAGATGCTTCCTACTTCTAGCAGTCGTCGCCGCTTCACTGACTAGTATATCTCTACATCCAGAAGTACTAACCACATTTTGTCTATATCATGATTTTGGCTCCTACTGAAACCACGCTCCATCGTCACACCCACCGGATTTTCTCAAATTTCCAGTAGGCAATTATACTTCCGCATCACTACCTGCATCTTCTTTTTCCAAAACAAAAAATTATTCCCATTGAATTTTTCGATCTCGAATTTTGCAGCCATCTAGACACGCTGTCAGTCCAGAACCACCACTATTTCACAATAGTGTATTTAATAATCCAATAATTTTTTATGATGTGACAGATCAACCAAAGTTACAATCACAGTGCAAACTCAAATTTACGAGAATTATTAATACCTGAAAACGTGAACAACACCGGGCCAGAACCTTACCTCTGTTTCCACTAGTTTGGACCATAAATTATTGGCCCACCGGTGCAACGATAATCACGAGATAAAAATAAAGTGAAAAATATAGGAAAATAAATGACACAAGATGTAACGTGGAAAACACCCCAAATGGAAGGTGTGAAAAACCACGGTCAAATAGAAGGATCACTATAGGGTAAAAGTAGGTACAAACTCCCTCACTATTAAAAAGAGAAAACCCTTGTAATATCTCTCTTAAATAATGGAGAAAACTGCCTAATAATATACCACACATATGAGATAATGGATGAGAAAATGATTAGGGATGAAAATAATGACGGGAGAGAGCCCTTTATATAAGTTGTCTCTCCCCTTCCTTTTCCTCCTCTCGCTGGAGTTTTGCTGGGGTTGGCCACCCACCTCCTGCCAGCCACGCCCACCTCATTTAAAAATTTAGGGGGCGACCATCGTTAGGGAAAAAATCTGTCGAAAATCGGGTCGGTGAATTTTCATCCCCTCATAAGAAGATGAAGAAGTCAGATCCCTCGTCGTCGCCACCACGCCGGAGCCACCATGGAACCCAACCTTTCAATCGGAACCCTCCACCGAGATAGACTCCAAATCTGGTAGGCAGAAGCGCTGCATGGATGAGGTCCCCATCCCCAATCACGCTCAAGATCATATATATATATATATATATAACAGTTTTTTAAAATCATTCTTTAATGATGGATAATAAAAATGATCAGGATATTATATGACTTACGTATGCATGGGTAATGTATCAATTTTTAAATAATACTTATAGAACGAATGAAGTAACATTTTTCATTAAAAAATTACAATAATATAATAAATAAAAAATAATTTAATTATACAAACATATATGTATTATTTTTTATATGTGGTGATGAAAAAAGGAATCACATCACTTCGAGGAGGTGGTAGCTCACACATACATGAATGATGATATCATTTTTTTCAGTGAGTGAATTAGTAAAAGGGGAATGATAAATTATATTTAAAGAGTGATAAATATGTCCTAAATATCATAAATCTGTCATTAATATCACATATAATTATTATATTTACCCTTATTACTTTCCATGTAACATGTTTGTGAAAAAATATTCACATCATTGTAGAAGGTTTTAGTCGACCGTACACACATGTTACATTTTTGTATCCAATGCAGAATGGAATATAAAAATATTATATATGATATAATTACTAAAAATTTATAATTATGTTATAGATATAATATATAAATTTTATATCCATCATCAAACACAAATGTGAGAGGTTCTTATGTAAAGATGAATAACATCATTTTGTCATGCGGTAATCCGACGAACACACTAAAGAAGATTTTGTTACCCATTTCATTATTTTTGGTGTGGTAGTAGGTCATACAATTAACATTACAAAATATAATTATATGGAATATATTGAAGTTATTATATTATGATGGTTTAAAATAATTTAAAGTGGTGGATAATGAAGTAAAATAAAGATGCTCAATAAAGAACATTACATCTTCTTCAGGTTTCCTCCTTAGGTTTTCACTCTTCCATTGAAAGGATGGATTTATTACCAAAATTTGGTTTCTAGGATTATGGGAGGGGATTTATTTAAATTATTTTTTGAAGGTATTGGATTCAAAAAATATCATGATAGTTGTGAATAAGTGAATGGAGTGACTTTCCATTTGTAGTTGAGGAGGAGTGACATTCATATAAATACTCAAAAGTATTCACTATTGGGAAGTCAATATTTCCTACTATAGATCAATTATTGATAAATAAAGGTGTGTAGGGATGATATGGTTGATAAAAACCACCACTACACAATTTAAAAATGGTTTTCAACATTTTGTTCCTTATCAACTATGTTTCCATATGTTATCCACTATGGGTTTTCACTACTATAACTAGTTTCTATCCTCGTTAATATATCATATAAAACTGATTTTTTCTGATAATTATTATTCTATTTAGGCACAATGATTCTAAATATGAAATCTAATTTATAAAATAAAAATTTTCTGTGATTTGAAAAAAAAATAGTAACCCAATCGCATGTAATATGAAAAAACACCACTTTAACCTTAACCGCACTAAAATAATGTTTTTACTAATTTGGGGTAAATATATTCATTATAAATAACATTGGTCATTTAATGGGAAATAACTAATAATTTTTAGATGTTATAAATAGCTTGGAAGAATATAGAATTTTTATTAATTTTAAATCATATAATAGAATATTTTATATTATAAAATTACATAATTTTGGTTTTTTGAAATTATACATTTAGTATGAATATAAAAATATCAATAAAGTTATCGAATTCAAATATTTTAATAACAAATCATTACAACATGATATATTAATCTAAAAATTAATAATTCACTCAATTTATCAAAACATTGTATCATGATATATTCATTAAATAATAATTTAACATAATAAATCACTCAATTGACCGTGCTTTCAATATTTTTAGTGTCATTTATTTTATTTATGTTCTAACTAAATAATTATTTTTTGGAATTTCTTAAGAATTATAAGTTTTAATTTTATCACTAAAAATTGAAGATAAATTATTATGATAACAAAAACTAATTTATCTTTCAAAGGAATATATATGTTCCAAAATTGTGTTTTCTAGTTATCCCAAATATTTATCATAATTAAAAAAGAATAAAGGTATATTTTTTGGCTTTTTCATTACATAAGTTTTTTATGTGTCACATTCTAATGAAAGTGGAAAAGAGTTGTAATATTTCATTAAAATTAATGTCCATGAACAGCATAAACTCATTAAATAAAATTAAGATAATTTTGTAGGTTATATTCACTATTATCATTCTAGATTATCCACATATTAAACATATTTTTACCTCATAAACGATAATTGTTTTTAAACATTTATATTAATTTTTGTAAAAAATTTAAGTTGGACTTTTCAGAAATTATAAATTATGGTGTTTCAAAATATGAATTCAATATTTCCATATTAAATTTATATAATTGGAAATTTTTAATTTAACATTAATCCTATTGATGGGGCGAGAAGTTTTATTTTAATAAGAGTGTTATTTTTAGAAATAAGTGATTCTATATTAAATTTATATACAATAATAATCATTTTATATGACTTAATTAATATTTATTGATATATAATATTAAAATTTAATTTAAATAATTACCCATTTTGGATGATTTTAATTAATTAAAATGAGTAAAAATTATACATTTTAAAATAGTTTTTAGAAAAAACCCTGTTTTTAACCCCCAAAAAACTTATACTAAAACAAATATAATGTTTATTCAACAAAATTAAGTTGAATAAATATAACTATATAATAATTTAGTTACCTTAAAAACTATTCCAAAAATATTGGGACATTTAAATTAAAAAACATATTGAAAAAATTACTATAAAAAATGTTATTTTTCACCATTCATAAAAATTGAATATTTTCCGAAAAAACCAAATATTTTACCAAATGAAAATTTTGATATTCCAATTCAAAAAATGAATTTAATTTTATAAAATAAATCTTATAAAATATCAATATGTATATTTATATTTATATATAATATTTTTTCATGAAAATAAATGAAACCATTTTTGATGAGAACATATTATTAGAAAATAAAATCTCTTTAATAAAAATGATTGATTAATTACTAATAATGTTTTAAGAATTTATATTTATTAATAAAAATATATATATCTAAAAATAGTAAATACTCTTCATACCTTCCAATTAAATGTTAAGTTATAATATTATAATATATCAAGGGTTGTTTACGTTTGGTGTTTCATGTTGAATAAGCTATCAATAATAAAAGCTATATAACATATTATAAATGTAGTATTGTGTGTAGGTATGATAAGATTAGTTTTGTGTGTTATATTTGATATCAAATATAATTTTTTCTTTCAAAATCTCAAGGTGTTACATCCTACCCCATTTAATAAATATTTTCCTAACAATTTGAACTTTACTATGGTAATAAGAATTTAAAAATTCTAATATATTTGTGTTAAAAACCGACATTATAAAAATTATAAATAAATAATCTTTTTAATAATATGTAGATGGAATTAAAAAGATCACATGGAATAACATATAACTAGGATTCCAAAGAGGACATCATAGGTACGAATGGAGGAAAAGAATAAATAATTATAGTTAGTGATTGAGTTTATTGATCACAAGCCAGTGAATGATCAGTAGAATGTTAAGGGTCTCAAAAGGAAAAATATGAGATGATAAAAAATTACATTGTTTCATCAATATCAGAGGTATGGGGATAATACTTTTTTTTGAAAGGACATTTTTCAAGATTTGAAGTATTCTTTCACTATCTATAAATAAAAAATAGTGAAAGATACTTAGATGATTAGTATAATGTCATCCATAAGACATCTTATACTAGAATATGATATTTTTCACCAAATTATGTGTCTTTAAGATGAATTTTTTATTCTTAAAGTAGTAAAATAAAGATTTAAAGGAATATAGAATCCCCAAAAGCATAACAATATATTTCACATGCCTTTAAGAATTAACCAACACCAAATTGGCTAGAACATGGTATGATAATTCCCATCTTGGATAAACCAATATATGTTACTTTAATCTCAACAATTCAATGATAATTCCCATACCTGAAAAAAATAAATTCCGTCAATAAATATCCTTTTAATTATTTAGACATTTCATGAATAATTTTACACCCAATGATTAGAAATATTTCATCATATATTATTATAATTTAAATCAACCATTATTCCTTTGAAAAAATACCATATACCTATAAAATAAAAATAAAAATTACCTGTAATATTTTAATAATAATCAAGATATCATGTAGGGTAGGGGTATGTGTGAAACCATTAACTTCCTTTATTCATGGGTTGAAGCCACATCACCTTACCAGATGTGATGGGTTGTAATCCAGTATACATGTTTAAATTTTTTTAAATAAAAAAAAAATAATTACTCCCTAAATAAACCCTCATATTGATCCTTGGGTTTTCTAATACACCATCCAAATAAAATACATCTACAAATGACATTGATAACCTGGAAATTTTTTCTACTTAAACCCCTCAAATGTGGTGTCTAAGACAGAAAAATTATGTTATTATTTAATATTATAGTCCTATGATGTTATCCATCACTCTTAATATAATCTCACATGAAAATATATTAATCTAAAATTTTATCTAATCTAAAATTTGATACAAACTATAATTTCATAGAATGTGCACTCTCTTCTTCAATTCTAAAATTGTAAGCTCTACATTTCCTGATTCGATGATAATAATTATGACCCAATTTTTTCCATCTGAACTTTATAATATAAGAAGGAAAATTGGATCAATCAAATCCATTAGGGACTTTTGGGAATATTTTTTTTAGAATTATGATAAAATCCTACGTAATTAATTCACATGGCATTAAATGATAATTTCTCCCACTTAATCCATATTTTGTTTTTCACATTAATATATCATCATCATCTTTATGAAATACCTTATTCACACAACTTTTTCAAAATTATTTATTATAATATAGGAAAAAGGAAACAATATAAGGGTGAGGTTGAATGCTCAGAAATAAAAAATTTAAGAATTAACAAATGAATTTCTTGTATGGAAATAAGAAGAGCTTATATGTATGGTGACATAATAAATGTGCATGGGTATAACATAACAATATTAATACCCTTCAATACATGGGTCAACAATCATTAAAACACAGAATAATGATTTAAAAAAGTTAAATAATCATATGAATAACCAATCACGAGCCATGGGATATAAGTTATGATCAAAGGAAACATCTTAAACCCATAATAAGTATAGATAAAACAAATTGTTATCTTGGAAAATCATCTTCATAGAATATATATAGAACCTTTATATAAACCTTAAAATTAAAATAAAGATATGATTGAAGTACAATATAATATTTGAAGAAAATAATCATTTCCCAATGCGTTGGAGGGATAAAATGATGCTCACAATTTGTATAATCTATATCAGGACCAAAATTTTTTCATTAGCTATAATGTTATTCAACCCTCCGTATAGGCTATATCTTGCTCCCTTTCGATCTATAATGGGTCAAAACACATTGTATATATACAAAAATAACCACAAGATGTATAAATCACAAATATTATCCACAATAAAACTCATAGAAACATAAAAAATTCCATTTACAGCATGATTTAACCATAAAAAAAATGTGTTTCCAATCAATATCATTGAAACATTATCAACCCATGGAAAAGAAAACGGTTCCATACAAATCAATTTAAAATAGTGAAAATATATATATATATATATAGAATCAATGACGTTGTTTTAATTACAAAATATAATCAATGGATCATATGTAACAAGAAGAGTAGTTGACATTGATGAATAGAGAAACTTGTAAAATATCACTAAAATATGTATTGAGTAAAATATAGATTCTTATTTTTTAAATTACCTTAAAAAACAAATGTTATTTTTAAAATCCTATTATTTGAGAACCACATTTATTAAGTAATAATTTTAAAATATTTTGAAAACATTTTCTTTTAAAATTATCATTTACACATTTACTGTAATCTTTACAAAAATGATGGTCATGTTACTTGGTAATTCTATATATTCCATAAATAATATTCCTTTTACAATGTAAAAATGATGGAAATGTTATTTATTCAGAAGGAGACAATAATATTCCTTTGAAAAAATAATTACATTAAAATGTGTGTAAAACATTCAATAAGAAATTATTTTTTAAGGGATAAAATAATTGAAAACCATTTTAGGAAAATGGTCTTTGAAGAGAAATGAATTCCAACCAAATATTGAAATGAAGTCATATTTTGTTGAAGTACACATTTTATAAATTTTAAGTAATAAATACCAAAATATTGGTAACATTATTTGAGAATATAATAATAATCATAGTATATTATAATCCATGAGAATTATAAAACTTCAACATTGTATACATATTCATAGATAATCCTGAAAAAATGGAATAATAAAATAGACTCTTATTACTTTTGTAACATTAAATCATTATCCCCCTGAAAAAATAATAGTATATGAAACTTATAATATCATGAAAATGTATAGACTCATGATATAAAATTTTGAAGAAGTAGTATATATAACTCAATAAATAAGACATGTGTATAACATAATATGGATCTCAAAGAAGAAAAATTGAGACAAAAATCCCTCACCATTTTTCTAACATAGAAACCACCAAACCCATGAAAAAGATATCGTAAAATGTATATCTAAATACATATAAATTAATGTATAATAATTCATTAAATATATTCATGGGACATATATAAAACACACAATAATTGTTTTTGGGAATAAGGTATATATCTCATACAAATAAAAGTGAGGTGATAAAAGCCTTACCTTGAGTCTGACTTATCATATGAGTATTTATCTTACGAAATAATAAAATTAAATTAAATTTTTTATTTTTTCATTATTTCTAAGGTTTATTATAAATTTTATTTCAATTATTATGTTTTTTATTTAAATGATTAATCGATTATATTTATGTCAGATGTTTTGAAAATATTCGACTTATGTATCAAAAATGAAATTAATAGGTTTAATATTGTCAAAGAGGTTATTATTTAAACATCTACAGAATAATAATCATTAAATAATGTTAATAGTTAAAAAATTATAAATTAAAAAAAATTGATATGGATTTGAAAAATGATATAAGTTTATGATCATTAAGATGGTTGGTTGTATGTACATATGATTAAGGTTTCCATATTTCAATGATCAATTTGAAAAGAATTGATTAAACATTTGCCTTTCCAGAATGATCATCATATCATAAATAATATATTATATAATATACATACTCATATTTAGACATATTTTGATGTGGTGATGAAAAATGGATTCACATTATATCAAGAAGGCAGTATTCCACACGTCCACGAATGACATTATCATTTTTATGTTAGTGGATGGGTAAAAATATAATGATATATTTTATTTACATAATGATGGTTATGAAAGGAATAAAATAAATATCTAATTTATATCTCATATATTTTCTTTATATTTACCCTCATTACCTTCCATGTAACACGTTACTGAAAAAATAATGACTTCGCTCTGCTAGGTGGTAGTCCACAGTACATGTGAGTGATGTTATCATATCCCTTAAGAAATATAATATAAAAATGTTATATATGATATAATTAATCAATAGGTAAAATTATGAAATAAATATCATATATAATATTTATATCCATCATCATACACAATTGTGATAGGTGTTAATGTAAAAATAAATGACATTTTTTATCGAGGCTATAGTCCTCTAACCACATGAATAATGATTTTATAACCCATTTTATGTAATTATGGTGGTTTTAGGTCATAAAAAAATATCATAATAATGAGGATAATTATGTTACTATATTATCATGCTATTAAAAGATATTATGGAGGTGGATAAATAAGTAAAATAAAGGAACTCACAGAAGAACATAACCTCTTCTTCATGTATACTTTTTCGGTTTTCACTAAATACATTAAATGTTGGATTTATACCAAAAATAAGACGTATAAGTTGAGGTTTTTGTATTATAGAATGGATTTAGTGAGTTTTTTATGAAAAAATGGATTTAGATCTGTGAACTAGTTAGGGGATTGAGGTCCCCTTTATAGTTGGGGAGGAGAGACATTCTTCAAAATACAAATAATGTATTCACTATTGGGAGGTAAATTTTGCCTTCAGTATCCCCAAAACTGATATTTAAATATTTTTTGATACTTTATGGCCTATAGAAACATCCGACATATAATTAATAGAATATTCTAATAATTTTTTTTTATCATTGATATTTACTTAATTTTACAATTCCAGGTTTTCAGTATAATAACATGTTTTCTAAACAAGGTAATTTACCCATTAATTCTAAATTTAATAGAGAATTATTAGAAAAGTATTACCAAATTTTTCAAAATATAAAATAAAAAATTCAAAATGAAAATATTATTTGTTTGGAAAATTAGTTTTATTTTATGCGTACCTAACATGAAAAAACATCGCATTAACCTTACTCATACTATCTTTTTTTCTAAATAAGGGTCAATATATTCATCACAAAAGAACATTTCTTCTATTAATTATAAATATTTGATAATTATTAACATTTAAAAAGAAAATGTTTTAATATTGTATTTCATATAAATTTATATCCTTTAATAAAATATAATTTATTTTAAATTAACATTAATGTCAATTTTGACAATAATCATTTAATTAGAACTTAGAAAAATAAATACAATGTTGGAATTATAATTTTGTATGAAAATACATGTGTATTATTATGCGTTCCTATAAAAAAAATATAATAAAATAATAATTACCTAAATTTAATTCACATTTAATATTTTTAGTATCATTTTTCATTTAGCTGGTAACTAAATAATTAATTCAATGGTATTTTTTATGCAGTATAAGTAATTATTTCATATCTAAAAATATATAAAAATTATTATATAACTAAAAATAATTTTAATTTAAAATTAATAACTGTAAATGGACCTTGGACGTTTAGAAATTAAAAGGAATAGAGTTATCTTCTTTGTATTTTTAATTACATAACTTTTTATATGTGTGATATTCAATGTCAAGTGTCATGGAATTTATATATATCATATAAATTTAAAAAAAATTAAATAAACTAATTTAATAAAATTAAGATAATAATTTTTTTTATTTTCACCCTTATCATTCTTGTTTAACCCATGGTAAACCCATTTTTACCTTAACCTCATTAATTAATTATTAATCTGTTTACTATTAATTTATGTAAAAAATTAACCAATTTTTTTCGAAATTATAAATTATTATGATTAAATATATGTAATAATTTTTTTTCAAAATCAATTAACTTATGTAGAATAATTTGATTAGAAATTAGTCCCACTAACACAGTAAGACAATTTTTTTTAAAAAGATTATTATTTATATTTAAAGACGATTTTATTTTAACATTATGACTAATAATAAGGATGATATGAAACTCAACTATTATTTAATAATATATTATATACAAACTTAATTTAAAAAAATTAACATTATATATTTATTTAATTAATTTATATTGAGAAACATTATTCATTTTGAAATAGTTTTTAGAAAACCCGTCTTAATCCCAAAAAAAACCTACCAAAAAATAAAATATATAGTGGATTAGAAGTAATTAAGTGAATAAAATATAAATAATTAATACTTTGGTTACAGAAAAAAAATTCCAAAAATGGTGGTACTTTTAAATTACATTATTTATTGAAAATAAAAAAATTATATAAATGAGTAATTTTCAGTATCACAGAAATATCAATATTTTCTAAAAAATAGTAAAATTTCACCCAAAGTATATTTTCATATTCAAATAACAAATGAAGTTAACTTTTTCAAAAAAAAAATTCTGAAAACTCAAAAAATTTAATTTAATCAATTTTCCAAAAAAATATATAATCATTTTTTATGGAATCATAATTTTAAATAATAAATTAACATTACTAAAAGAATTGTTCATTTTTTATTAAAAAGGTTTCAATATTTTATATTTATTTGTATATATATATATATTTAATAAATTAGATAATAATATTTTTCCCAGATATTTAATGAATAAGTTATAATGGTAATATATATAATTGGTTGTTTAAGTATGGTTTTCCATGATGAATATTTTTTCAAAAAAAATTGAGGTTTCCTCTAACGAATGATAAAAATAGTGGTCCAAGTAATGCTAGAAAAAATTAGTCTAGAATTCCCTTTACACTATCAAATATAATTTTCTTTTTTAATTTCTCAAAGTGTTAAAAATAGTCTTACAATCTAAAGTATTCATTGTTCTAGTTTCTTCTGCTCCTTGAGCTTCACCTCATACCAAACCCTATCCTTTTACCATTTTTTGTATTGATGTACATATTAGGCATGTTTCAAAATATATAATGATTTATTTAGTGGATACTAAACATGTAACTCCACAACCTCTTTCTATTAGTGGAAAATGAATACATCTTATTGACCCCTCAACAATTCTATACTCAGATACTAATTTTGAATAGGGATTCAGATAGAGATTTTCACTAATAATATTTTGAATTATTAATGAATTATTTTAGATTCATCATGTTGAATTTTTATTTTCTAAAAAATAATATCATATTTTTTCCCTTTCTCTCTGATTCTATATTTTTTCATTATTTGAAATAGGGGTGAAAAGAAAGGAATATGTTTAGGCATGTTTCTAAAGGGATGTTTTTCCACTATTCAATAATTAATGGAAAATGTGTTTTTATTAATCAATGTATTTGTTATCATAAAAAAGGTGTAAAATTGTCGGAATATTTTATAAATTAATTATTTTAAAAATCAAAATTGATGTTTTTATGTTTTTAATCATTTTTTGGAATTTATATATTATTATGTAAAATTTGGAAAATTTTCATAAGACAAAAATCAATTATGCATCCAAATAATCCTAAAAATGACCATAAGTCAAAGAAAACTAATTTTCAAAAAGCGCTAAATTGATAGAATAAAGATTCAATTGAAAATATTAATAAATATATAAAATATATATTTTTTAATTAACAATATAAACTTTATGAAAAATTATCAATTTTATGTGTTTTAAATAGACCATGATGAAATAGTTGCAATGAACTCAAGTGACCACATGTAAAGTCAAGTGTCTAAAAATATTATCTCATATTGAAAATATATATAATATTTTTAAAATGTATTTGATTAACCATAATACTGGTTATGTAAACCGATCAACCACACATCTAGTAGAGTAAACCTGGAGATATTTTTGATAACACATTAATTTACAATAAGAATAACCAATTGACAACAAAGCCAAGTTGAATTGACTGTATGGATCATTTATATGCCAACAATATATCCAAGTGTTGATGTGGATAAATTATTAAATAAATATACATTATTATGGTTTGATTTTTGAAAAAACATGGATCTACTATAAGTTGAAGCGAAGAGACCACTAGATCACACGACGTAGCTGATTGCTCACGAAACTATTTGATCATGTAATCGGTTAGTTTAAATAGTAAATTCCTATCATATAGAGAAATATGTGATATTAGATTTTTTTACATCAGTTTGTAATAATTTCATTAGTTTACTTGATTAGTTGTGAGAATAATCAATCGAATGTATGATATTTCATGGAATGTGGCTATGTTTTTTAAAAATTATTGAAGATAACATAGAAATAATGGAATCGAAAATTTTATGTAAAAATGTCCAACAGTGAGTAGTATTTTGAAATATAACATCTTCCAACATCCTTAAAAATAGAAATAAATTCCATGTTATATGTATTTAATAGTATGGGATTTCTTGACAAGTACATGTATTCACAATTATGTGTTTCAAACATCTATTTTAGAAGATGTTTTCCTTCTACAGAATAATAATGGTAGATAAAAAATAAAATTGATTCAAAGACATGACATAGAGGATTTTAAAGATCAAGAATCTGAACCTGATACTCTATTTGTTATTGGATCTTCATTGAATGATCTAAAAATGACATCATTTATTTGCATCTTATCACCGAAGCAAAAGGTATAAGTCATGATGAGAATATGCATCTGCAAAACATGCAATCTCTTTTTACATTTACATAAAATTATTTACTCTTATCTTTATCCCAAGTTAAAAAATTTGGAGTGTTTCACTTCTCAAAAAATATATTTATTATAACATTATCTTATTTTATATAAGATATTACTTATATACTCTATCATATTCATTCTTCATATATGTACTCCTATGAAAAATTGTGGAAGAGGTTTCTTGTTTCATCAATAGACATGCACACTATTTTTTAAGACCATATCCATATTTCAAATCCATTTGTTTTACAAATAGTCAGGATTAGATTCATGTTACAACTAGGTGGAGAATATTAGGTCTCATCTTGAGAATTAACCACTTGTTCTTTTACTCAAATGTGAATTTAAATGTTTTTACTCATCTATTTTTAAAGATTTTACAACATCTAATTTGTAAAATAATATATTGATAGTTAGTTTTCATATGTTATCTTTGTTATTGTTTATTGAATGTATATAATCTCAAAGGAATAGGTTATTCTAATTATTATTCTAACTGACCCTTCATCTATATTTTATGAGATTAGTTAAAATAATTAAATTAGATATACATATTATATTAATTAACTGAGTATATTTGATATTCATGGATTTTATTTTCATATGTTAATTTAAATAAAGATTATTTTGAAACTTAATTTATCCCTTCTTGAGTTTTCTATATGTACCAACAAAGAACTTAAGGTATAAAAATAGTTAAAATCATACTACCCATATGCAGGATGGGTTTTTAGAGTTTCGTGAAATTAAATCCCTATTTTAATGGGATATGTAAGGGTAAACCCTCCCTTCAAAAGGGTGGGTAATTATTTTTAATGGATACTCACTTATTTTAATGCGTTTTAAAAATGTAACCATTATTTTTCAAAGGTTTTGTAAAGGAAAAAACATCACTATATAAGGGTTAATCATATATTTTAAATGTTAAATATAGTTATCCCAATACCCTCATGTGACAGTTATGGATAGTGTAAGGGTAAAAACATATTACCCTTACACGAAACCCTTTTTGTGTGTGGGTGGTTTTTATTGTTGTTTCCTAATTTTCTAACCCCACTCAATCTTGTGACATGATTTTGATGATTTTAAAATCTTAAAATAAAATGACTTACTTGTTATGCATCATTTTTAAATAGTAACTCATATATTTAGAACGTTTCAAATACTATACATTAAATATTATTTTGATGAATAGTATATTGCTGATATACTTTGGGTTTTTAAATGCAGTGAACTAGAACAACTTTCTATTAAAAAAATATTCCAACCTTTGTTGAATTTTGTTAATATCCTCTTACATATGGGTAGACAACAATTCCTTTGTCCACCATCTGAAAACAACATTCTTTGACCAATCTGAGTTCTTGTTTTGGTTTCTAGTAATGGAAGAACTCACTATCTACATTAATGTAGAAAGAAGTTTTTTACAAGGTATAAATTCATGCTATGAATCAATTTTTATGTGTGGTTCAATTTCAGAGATAATTGGATTGATTTAACATTAAATGTTAATAACTTCGAATTATTGAGGAATAACAATGAATTTCCCTACATATCTAGGAATTATTATGGTGAGGGAAATTATTATCTGATGAGGAGTTGTTTTTTATTCTAAAATAATATAATTTTAATTGGTTCTAGAAATATTAGGCCCTCTATTTGAACCAATTAATATAAGGATGTTATTTAGGCCATAATGCTCTTAAGGATACATTAGTTTGATGTTCACAAGATTGATCTTGAAAATTAATTACCATATAAGGACTTTTATATTATTTTGTAATGATTGATCATTAATACATAAAAATCATGATTGATGTGTTGAATTCTTATGTGTTACTGTCCCTTGATACTCGTACATTATATATGTTCAAATTATTTTTTAATACCATGTGTAACACTTGTATTGTAATGTTTTCATGTGGGTATTTATATGTTTCCTATTGAGGTTTATTCAATATATTCCTTATTGTTACATTTTTTAAAATATATTTAATGTGGTAATTCATTTCCTATGGAAGCTTGCTTTAAAAATCAGTATGGACATGTTTCTTAGTATTGGTTAGATGACCACAAAGAGGGGGAGTGTGATGGTGTGACAAAGGCTACATATTGTGTCTCATTAGATGGTATGAGTTGAATCATGGAAATAATAACTGATGTGGGATTAGATATTTTAGGGGATGAGTATATATGGAATACATATAGATATTGGATTTTTCCACGAATGTGATATATACACATCTGAAAAATATCATACATGTATATTGGGACGTAACATAATCTAATGGATACAACCAACATAAGGGTGAGCTGCTCAGTGTTCCTATTGATTACCTCTATCATGGATGCATGTGTGGAATTCCATAAATATAGAACATAGATACATGACTAAAAAATATAATGTGACAATAAATCATTGGTGATTCTTCATGTCTTGTGATATGTAGTAATAGACAATGGCATCCTTTCCTGCATTATGCCAATATTGGTGGGGTCGGAGATCCTGACATCTTAGTTTGATAATGATGAATTAGTACTCGTTAATTTGTATGTTTAGATGAGAATTTACATTATGTCATGGTATACAATTAATATACATGTTCCACTGTGTTAAGGATGCACCAGAGGTTTCCTACTGGGTTAATACACACACCCAGCATAAGAATCTTGATGCACATATAGACATCATTAATAGAGATTTATTAAAGAGAAGGCCTCACCAATAAAGAGTTATGATAGGGATAATGGTTATTGGAGGAGGTGTTAGAATAGACAATGAAGTGATAATGCAGTTATTATTTACATACATATCTTTAAGCAACTCATGTTGATTTTCCACAATTATGTTCATTAGTTTATTATTCAGTATGATTGGAGCAACTTGTTTTTCATTTATTATAATTTAGCTTATTTATTATTCCATGTTAATATTGGTTATTATTTATGATTTACTTTACTTATAATAAGGGTATAGTCTCTTGAATAATGACATTAAGTCCCTCTCTCTTATTCAGTAACTTCTTTCATATGGGTAAGATCACATTAGGCCATAAAGCAGTCCATATTAGAATTTTTTATTCGGGTTAAGGGGTGACAATTTTTATAATATTGTTACATTTATTTATACAAATAAATCCAATTTCTAGGTTATAATAGTCATATTTAAATAATATTATTTATATAGTACATCACAATCCATTTATGTTTGCTATTACATGTATCCTATACAATTTTTTATAGTATTTATAAAATAAAATCGTTGTTTTATATATTCTCCCCCATTAAATAAATAACATCATCATGGTGTTAATTGATTTTGATCATATAATGAGATAATGATATATACATTTTAATAAATTATTTCATGGTTATGACTATGATCATTATTATTTCATAAATAAATATTTATTGAACTATATTTGTTCCTTTATAATACTTATACTTGTGAATGTATTTTAATAAATTGGTAATGATAATTATGCGATACATTCCAAAAAATATTAATATATTAATATTTCATTTCTTGAAGATTTATATGAAAATATTTTGACATGGTTTATTTCATTGATTTTGATTAAATGAGTTTTATACCTTTGATTCATCTTATATTCAATATGGTGAATAGAAAAGTATAATTTATCCTACCTAAAGCACTAAAATAATCTTTTAAGGCATCATGAGATCCCTTATAGGATAGTGTTATTCTTTGCATGAGATATTTTATGACCATTGGTTACTCATGTTACTATCCAATTACAAAAACAAACAAAAGTTATAATATATAACACATATTCGATAAATAAATCCATCAAATGGAGTAATAACTTCAAAAGCTCAATAAAAACATCAAAGTATCAATATTCATAATTAAACCGAAATAATATTCATAATTTGATAGAAATTGTTTGAAAATATCATCATCATATATTCAAAAAAATTTCATTTACGACCCATACATCAAAATATTACTATATCATAAGGGTTATATATGGTGGTGACAATAATTATTATGTTAGGGACATTGAAAAACATTTCATATTTGGAAACAATATTTCCTTGAAAATAAATTTTCTAAATCCAAAATTCACACCTAATAAATTTCCAAATAAAAAATTTCCTAAGAATGTGGCCTGAAAACTCATGACAGATTAACATATAATTCATCCCTTTTATATCATACCAAGATAAAATTTATAAATACCTAAATTAAATTATTAAATTAAATCTTATGCTTGGGAAATTGATTTGAATAGGTACACATATCCTTAAATTTAAGGGAATGGATATCAATAGATTCTTTATTGCAATTACATTTATGGGACTTATGTCATATATCCCGAGACATGAATAAAAATATCATCCACATTAAATATTTATTGATATGTTCCTTAAAAAGGTCAAATGATGTAAATTTTACTCATCCCTTTATATCATTCTATACATTTGATTTTTCATTGTACCCACTTGTCCAATTCTTCTCATTATTTCCTTTAAAAAATATAAAACCTAAAAAAATAATTTCTTATCTTAATGGTACTTTATCTGATATCATAATATGATATTTTTTTGAAACTAAAGAACATTGATGTCTTAGATTTAGTCCATCAATGAAATATTCGATCTTACTTTTAATATTATGTATATTGTTCATATAATACCTAAAAATCCCATAAACATTGTCTCATACATCGAAATACTTTACTCTTACATCAATCTTAAATTAAGTTACTTCTTCTATATATCATTCGATTTCAATCACGGAAAATATTTATCAAATAAAATAAATATAATGGTGTTACATTAAATTCCATCAATATCTTCCCCTCCTTACTATTGTTGATCAGTAACCACCATTTATCAACAAATCATTGTAAAAAATATTCTTCCATAATATTCTTTTTATTTTTTTTTACTTCCCAGTGTCAGAAATATCATTCCAAGGGACATGATACAATTATCAGAAACTAGTGGATCGGTAGTTCCAGTAATGGATAAATGCTTCTACTGCCTAAAGTGGTCCAACATCACTGTGTTATACTATGATAGAATCAGTTCCTTCATATATGAAAGGTTATTAGTTTTAAAATGAGATAACTTCTGTAATATATTCATAATATATTCATCTTAAACACCATCCATTTTTAATTTCTCTAGATGTAATCTATATATTTACATATTTTGATTTTATAATTTCTTTTTCTTCATCTAGTTTCCATATCTATTTAACATAACACACGTATTAAACTCACAATAACAATTTATATTAATCCATGAAATGATATTATTTATGATGTTGAATGTTCTCAAATATTATAAGGGTTTATCATAAGGTCCATAAAAGCAATGATAATCTAAAATAAATATAAAAAGGTTCATACTAAATATGCTTTGATACAAGAAAAATAATACTCGATTATAGTAACCCAAATACAATGATAACATTATTACATTTGTCCAAGATATAATGGATTACACCACAATGGATCTATTAGTTTAGCCGTATTAAAAAACAAGATACATATATGACTTCCATATTACTCTGAAAAATGAAAAACATAACAAGAATATATTAAATTCATCGTCAAAAAATCATTCAAGGATTCTGTTTTCATGTCACAATTATATGAAAATGTAAAAAAGGATATGCTAAGATTCTTAGTAAGGCTAGAATACAGCAGATTCTATCATGAGTAGATATGAAATAGACAATATGACAAAGTATATAATGAAGAAATTTACTATTTAATCAATAAAAATAACTTCCAGATATATCCATGGAAAATATTAATATAATAATCACAAGGATAACAAGAACTAAAATTTGAATTAAGTAAATATTGAATTTAGAATTTCACAATTTTTTCATCAATTTATTATGCTAATATTTCATGAACACTACAATATGGGCATTGTGCCAATACATCATACATACAATAGGGTCCTTGTTCAAATGAATTTTCATTTTGTGGTTCAGAATTATCTAACAAAACCCATTAGTTTTGTCTTATGATACCTATTAATGCATCAAGGGGATAAATGTAATTGGGTCCTGCCAATCACATATATATGTTTAATTCATTAATCATATCTTGAATCAATAATATAATATATAATAAAAATTATTTTTTCATCTATTAAATATTCATATTGAATAAAGAGAACAAAACAACAGTATTTTCATGTAAATTAAATATTCTTCTTAATAAAAAACCTTTAAGTCATCCTATTTATAATAATGAGTATTATGTTTAGTCAAAATTATGATGAATAATAATAGAGAATATATGTTCATGGAACTGATATTATTTCCTGTAAACAAAATGATGTGCAAACAATAAATTAGTAATGGATGAAGGGAGATTATAAATTTATTACAAATGATTGTTTTGAAGTAATGTAAAGTCTTTTTATAATTAGGGAGGAAAACAGATGTGAAAATATAAAAAATAAATTTCCTAATAATTTATAACATTTTTATAAATATGTTGTTCTAAATTATTTTAAAAAATATATTTTCCCTTTTAATAAATAAAGTATTTTTCTTAAATTATAATGTATTAAAATTCATTGAATAATAGAGATTGTATCCTTTTAGAAAAACTGGGCATTATTTAAAGAATGAAAAAAATGAATATGGGTCATAGAGGTAGAAAAATTAATTCATGAAATATACATTAAAAAGAAAATTCCATTCACACTTATAAAATGAAATTCAAAAAATATTTCTTTCATAGAATATTAAAAAGATTAATTTTTTTTAAAAATTAACAAAATTACAAGGTAGTATAAAAAGAACATTACCAATAATTTAAATCTTTATAAAAAATTTGTAATACAATTTTGAAAATATGGATATTAAAGTGAAGGATTCTAGATAAAAAATAGAAATAAGGTTAAATTTTTTTTTAAAAAAAAATCATTCATTATTTAATTAATAATGAATGAAAATTTCTAAAAACATATTTTAGACCTTATAAATTACCATATAACAATTAGTATTTTTTAGAAAACATATATTATAGAATTATTGCAATGTAAATTAAACTATGAATAGTCCAATATAAGAGTTACATTATGAAACAAAACCTTACAGATTTTATAGATTTTGTATATGAACATATTGAATGAGAAAATAATGATTGAAGAATTTAATTACAATAATAAAGTTAAATTCACTTGATAATATTTAAAATTGATAGTATATATGCAATATAAATGAAACTATCTATATAATATAAAATATTTTTCAATGGAGTGGATTTGTGATGACAATAGATTACAATAGATTCCATCGTGGTCATACACATTATATCATCCTGAATAATAAATTTAAACTTATTTAATAATTTATTAATAAAAAATTACAATAATATTACATTTAATGGATATTTTAAAGTTATTTTACATATAATAATTTAAGGTTTTTAATGTGTCTACTATAATAGGTTGTTAGATCCATTTTTATAAATATACATAGGTATATTGACTAGGGATAAAGGTGATATGAAATGGATTCATAATCACCATAATCATAAAAAATTCACTAATATAATTTTTATTTAAAATATAATATTTTACAATCATACATACAAGATGATAAAAAATAACAACACTTCATGGAGATAGTAGTACACATGATCTCGGGAGTGATATTATCAGTTTCCCTGTGAGAGGAGGTGAGAAGGTAGAATATATATATGTTATTTATAAAATCAAAATAATTTCATATATATAAATAATATTATAATTAATTCTAACATTATAATCATATATGTTAAGGGTTGATAGAAAATTTATTATACTCCTGTGTGGTAACCATAGCTCATACGTATGGATGAGTAATGTTTTCATTTTCCATTGAATATAAAAGAGATATAAAATTGATATAAAATAAGCCCAAAAATTATTATTATTGAAAATATAATTATGTAAATATTTTAATATGGTTATTGAATATTATTAGAGATTTAAGATGAAAATAACTATAAAATTATTAATAAAAACATATATCTCTTTTTGGTAACATTATTTGGATTATAACTTATGCCTTCATGAAGTTGATATTTTATAATATAGAACCTATAAATTAAAAATTTGAAATTTTGCAAGTTATTCAGTCAGGTATAGTTTAAAGAAGATTCTTTGTATGTTTACAGAAGTTAGGATATGAGTTTTCCTTTTATAAGTTATGTGAGTGGAATACCTGAAAATACTAGTTTCTTTATTTCAAAATATCTGTCTCTTTCATTTATAGCGGATAAAAATTTTCATATATTAAAAAATATGTTTTTAACCTTTAATTAAAACCAACCAATGATATGTAATCATATATTATGTTATATTGAATTCTCATGCCTTTAATTTTAACCATTTTAACACATTTTACCCTTAACCATGGCGATAATGTTTTTTTATTTACACTTCATTATGACCATAAAATAAGTTGAACACATTATCAAGTATTAATTAGAATAACTTAAAAAGTTGAGTCCATAATATATGAACCAATTCCATCAATTTTAATAAATAACATTTAATATATGTTTTAAAATATTCAATGAAAAGGGGTTTTTTGAAAAATGTACACATACACATGAAAATTATTTTTTAAAAAATCATGTATAATGATGATTCACAAGTAAATAATTGGATTATTTTAAATATAAGGAATCTTATTTTACATTTATAGAAAACCAAATAAGACTTTTCACTTGAATTTTATTAATTAAATCATGGAACTAATAATAAATTTTATTTAAATAAAAACAAAACATTACCATCAAGACCAGCCAGAAGTGATGCTTCTGACTATTTATTAAAAAAGGAAAAGAGTATAGAGGAGACAAGCAGGGTCAAACAAAGGAACTTTCCCCCATTCATCAAAACACAATGTTATAGACAAAAATAAGACATATCATTACCATAATCAAAATCATTAGCAGTTTCCCATTCAGACTGGGAATTACCCCGATTGAGAATCTTAAGAATATCAGAATTAAACTTACCTGATAGCTTAGAAGAGCGAGTACACACACTGTGAGGTGTATTATAGTAGTCCTTCCTTGGCCTGCGGTTCGACGGGGTAGGAGTTAAGTCAACTCCCCCTTTTCCAGAAATGTGTGCGTCCTTAAAAGAAGCGGGGCCCCCACTGCCCGTTGCAGTCCCTTCCACCTCTGAGACGTCACCCCACTTCCCTGATATCCTAGAAGAGTTCAAGAGATTCTGGATCTCCTGATGGAAATCATCCTAGGGAGGAGCCTCAGTGATAGAATTCATCCCAACAGGCTCATCACACTGCAAACCAGCGCTAGGATTCATGCATATATTTGAGGGTTCAATGCAAGTAGGTTATCCTAAAATAAAAAAAAGTGCATCCTTTCCAATCCCAACTACGCCCGTGTGAGTAACTACACGACCGTCTATGGGTGTAATCTCCATGGAAGATACAACCAGAGTAGTTGAGGGACTAATCATTGGAGATGCAATGTTATCCTGAATATTAAAAGGACCATTGTTGGCTCTCAACGGTGATGAATCCACCATCATCCCCTTCCCTTACGAAGGTAGCTAACGACCTTCATCGGAAGCCAACACATCAACCTTATTGGAATATGTCTTGCTTCTATGATCAAGATGACATGACAAACCAAATCAGTTTTCCTTAATCTCCTTCAACAAAGGTTGGATGGATGACCCTTCATCCTACAATTCTCATAAGAAATTCATCTTCGACATACTTCTAATGAGTACCCAACAGACATACATTCATTACAAAAAGCTGGATTTCTTTCATTCTCAAAATCAATTTGAATGTCATCCATCAGAGTGGAAAGAGTTACCTTTTCAATCAGGGTGTAGCTAATATCAATCTCAACTAACATTCTAGAAAAATATCCAAACTGAACATTCTCAGTCGCCTTGTCAAGTTGTATAGGGTTCCAATTGGCATGTCAATATCACGCAAAATATTTGGGTTCTCAAGAACCCAATTAAGACTATGAAGATGAACACAAACATGGGAAAAAGCATTCCTTTCACGTGAAGCATTGAAATCCAAAGACCATTCATGAAGATGAATCCATCCAGGCTTCAAGGAAATGGATCCAGTGCTCCATGCATGAATTTTAGCAGCATCTGAAGGAAAAATGCAGTGAAAGAAACCACGTCCATGAGATTGACACCTCCAGTCAGAAAAACCCCACAAACATGAAATCCATCGGAAAAAATCATTGAAAATCCAATATTTCTGACCCTTAGGTAAAATAAGACGTTCAATAAGGTAGGTATTCCTGATGGCAATACTTTTAGAAAAGACATCTGGATTTTCCTCAACATGTGCTGAAGACCCCTTTTAAAGAATTCTTCCAGAGCAAGAGTCAGTATAAGACAAAAACGCAGGCTTCAAAGCATCATCTAGATATATCCACTACGAAGTAGGAAAGAAACCAAAAGGCATTGTAGCAGCCAATTTATCAGATCCATAACGAACGATATTTTCACAATTCCCCTAAAAATCATCCATGATAGAAAAATTACAAAACCAAAAACCAAGATAAATTTGATGTGATGGTATAATAAATGAAGTTAATTTTATTAAATTAAATTACTAAAATTGTATGAGACTAATTTTAATATATATTCAGAAACACATAAAACCCAATTTTATGGAATATGTATTTTCAAAGAATAAAATTAGTTTATTCTCAGTTCATGCCTAGTAACAATTAGATTTGTTTTCCTAGTACCAACATAAAAATATTTTTCAATTAACTATAATTTTTTTTAATATTTTTAATATTATCATCATATCCTTATTTTTCTTGTATGTGGCGTTGTATATGATAATTCCCTAAGCGTAATTGTTGCATTGTAAGTATATAAAAACACCCTATTGTGATGAGAAACAATAAGTGTAACAATAGTGTTATTAAAATATTTTTTATGAATATATATGATATAATTTTATACAAAAATATTATATAGACTATCAGGGGTGGAGTCTCATAGTAAGTTGAGGTACTTTCTTATAGTTTATAGCTAAGGAACATTCTGTTGCATTTGATTGTGAGAACACAACCCCTAAATATTTACATGTTTCATTGAATTTTTATATATTTTTATGTTTTTATTGATCCAAATATTTTAATAATATTATTTATTGATATTATTATTTGTGTACATTTATGTATTTATGAAAACCATGAGAATATATGTAAGTGGTAACTTAATTTACATTGGGTGTGTCATGAAGGATATTGAATTAATGAACAATAAGAGTAATGAATTTTAATTTTTTGTTATTTAATAGAAAATAATTTCTTGTATCATTTTATTGTAAAGGAACCAGAAAAAATAAATAAATATCCATGGTTTGCTGTAGGTACGTTATTTTTAAAAAATTCGAGGAAATAAACATATTGAAAAAAGGTTTATGACACCAGAATGAAACTTTCTTGAAAAATGATATCATTATTAAAGCAATATATTACCCAATAAGTTCTCATATAATGTTTTAATTAATTTATAAATTAATTTATTTGACTATTAATGTTCATCTCAATATTACTAGATTTTATCTTTGGATATACGGTGGATCCACCTAATATAATTTTGAAAGAGGCCTAGAGGGTCACACACATAGTATATCAAATACCATAGTTATGTATTCTGATATTTAATATATCGAATAAATATTATTCTTATATGTGGTTTAATAATTTTGTATGTTTTTTGATCACATATATTATATCTCTAGTTTTTAGAGGGAATATTTATGAGTTGAATATTTAATAATAATTTATTATCTAATTAGTCAATAAAATATTTATTTATTTATCAGTGAATAATGAAGTGATATTTATTTTTTAAATAAATATAAATAATCTATGTATAAATTTATATTATGGAGGAATGATAGACCATTCATAAAATTATTTTTGGGAAATAATAAATATAATATTATTTAAATATATTTTAACAATTTATTTAATAAATAATATTTACTTCAATCAGGTGTTTGGTATTTCCAAAAAAAATTATATTATTATTATTATTTGGTCATGGGGTTCATTGGGTGTTAATAATACAATATGGTCTCATATGAAATTATATTTATTTGAACCATGGTTATATTTAAACCCAGATATATTAATTTCAACTCTAACACTAGCATTATGTATAGATGTTCACAAAAATATCAAGAGAATCCTACCACACACAATAAAGATCCTCTAAAATAATATTCTACATAAACGAGAGTGATACTACACAATCACCCATCTTAATTCTATAGGGAATAAAGAGAGTTATTCTTTGAAGAAATTATCATTGATATTAATGAGGAATAACACAAGTGTTTGAATCTTGCACACTCAAAATTAGAGATTCCCATGTCATCTATCAGAGGTTCTCATTGCATATATAGACTAATATTAGAGGTAATTTACACTTTATTTATATTATGGAATAATGATGCGATGTAGGTATGTTTTATTTTGATCAAAAAATAAATATTTCATCCTATATTAATTACTTAACCACCTTCATCATGTAATCCATCAATTAATATTTTTTTCATGATGTTCAATTTCATGGATATTATAAAATAATCATCTGCTAAAAATATGTTTAGTTGGTGATGTCATACTAACACATTTTCTACATATCAGTTCCATCCTGTAGTATCAATGTGGTTTCATAATAATTTATAATTATTTAATGAACATGGATTCATTTATAATTATATCATTAGTATTCAATTGTGGTTTTATATATATTTAAATCTAAATAAAGATATCTCATATTTTTCCCACTTTATTCCCACAATTATAACAAGAAATGGATTAATTATGTACAAGGAAGTTTCAAAGAACACATTTAGTGGTGAAAATGATTATGGATGGAATGAATAACAATACAATTCATGTAGGTCAACGATACACAATGTGTAACCATGTTTATTACACCAGGATAAAAAATGAATCATTGTGGAGAATTATATATTTATTTACCATGGTATTTAATTAATAAACTCTGTGTATAAGACAATTAATTTTGTAACATGGATAGATAGTCTACACGATGTGTAACTGGCATAAATGGCGTGCAATGAATCTTTCAATAATTATTGGTGTTTTTTACATGGTCTCGGTGACTGGTAACGGTGTAACTCAGAGACCACATGGTGTGTATCCCATGTAAAATTCATGTACTGCCATGATTTTTTTGGTAGGCTAAGGATTTCATCCCCTATGCATTTTTCATGGATATATGGTGAAGAATGACACACAATTTTTAGCTAGATAGTATACACAAAATATATTACAAATTTTAAAAAAAATAAAATAAATAAATTATATATTTTAAACATTATAAAAAATTATTACATGTGTAATTTATTTGATTCACACATTTCATGTTACGAGTTTTATATAAAATTATTATCTAGAAAATTTTGGGGTAATAATCAGAACAATATATCTAGAATATGTCTTATTACACTAATTAATATATGCATATTATAATCCTTACACAATACATAAATAAAATGGGTCTGTGTGTAATTTATTTTACAGAACACAACATGAAATAATGTAATAATATGTTTATTCTATATATAGTTTGAATTAATAGTATATGACTATCATACATGCTGGTATTTTTAGACAAGTACACATCATGTTACCTATATGGTACATATTTTTCATATAGTTAATTTTAAATAATATATATAATTTATTTAACGTAATGATGGATTAGAATCAATACAATATTTTTATGAGAATTAATGTAGAATACTCAATTAATTAATTAAGATAAATAATTTATTCAATCATGATTTATCTTAAATAAGAATTATTGAGAATAAATGTTGGATTATTTAATGTGTTATTTGTTAAATATATATGGATGACTATGAGAGCAAACCAAAAAAATTTATGTGTTTGGTTTCATTTTAATTTATAGTAATTTTTAAATTAAATTTATTTCATGAATATCATCCCTCCTTTAATTATGTATGAAACTAATTTCCCACAATTTCCTTTAATGTAAACTATCAAATCAAAGATATTGTTTCCCCTCACCTAGGTGTTACTAAAAATATTATGTAATATACGGTATTTCTTGGTGAGTGGTGGAAATTCATATCTATAGATTATCTGAACCCAATCTTGGAGATAAAAGGGAGGAATGATAGAAAATTCCCAAACAAATAAAGTCACGGTTTAAGGTTCATTAAGACTATGTTGAATGTTAGTTTATCATAATCTTAAGAAACTAATGATTAGTAAGGCCTTATAGACCTAACAATTTTATTTATTTTATTTGTTTCAAGAATCATAGTTAATTTCATTATTTATTCTCTTCTGTGGTCACATAAATTATTTCATTTACTAGAATAAAAGTTAAAAATAATATAAATTGGATTATGTGAAAACCTAATCTAATATAAGTTTAATATATTATGAAATCCACCAAATAGTTATAAGAATTTAATGAAGATAAATATTTATAATTTAACCTAAAGATAAAAAATCTATTTATTATTTATATTAAATATGGATTTACTTCCACTAATTATCTTGAAATATAAATATAGTTCAATGTTCTTGACCTACCTCTATTATAATGATTTCAATCATCGGGGAATTTCTATATTGATTTTTGGGTTGACATAACCTAATACACATTCTGTGTCAATAAACACCATGGTTCATAATGAAAAGAGTAAGAAAATTCTTGAGAAAATAAGTTTTTATGATTTGAAGATTGGGGAGTCTACTCAATATATGATTGAGAACCAAGTTAATGTAATTGAAAAGTTATTCCAATCTAAATACCTTTAAATAGCTTTAAATAACTCTAAATTTATTATGAGAATGGGTATAGAGTTCAGTGCCACTATATTATCCTTTCATCGAGATAATCCAAAGCCAATGGTGAGGGATATTGGGATTTGATAATACAGTAGGAGAATAATAAATACTTATTATATATGTTTATCCAATAAATCACAAAAATTAGACACTTCTTCTTATTAAAAACCCCAAATGACGTCAACCATATCACTTTGATAATTACTTGAGAAGGATGAAATTCTCATTCACACTAATTTTCATGAGTGGAAAAGGTACTTGATTGTTATTATATGCTATTAATATATGTTGTATGGGTTATAAGTCCATTTTTTAGATGAACCGGGCTAAGGGGATATTGAGGAAAAATTACATCTCTACATGAAACAATATGATTATTTCACATATTTCTAGTGTTAAATTCTATTACCCATGTATAATGTGATTATAATACAATATAATTATGTTGATGCATATAACACCCTGTCTCACACTCCTGATCTCTACCATGATTATGATAAGAAATAAGGATATGATATCTTAAGTTCACTATTAATGTATATGATAAGAGATTTGGTGCAGACTGGGGAATATATAGTTATTTTAATATTCTACATAGAGAACATAGACATCATGAAAAATAAATTCCCTGATGAGATGCACACAAATCTCATTCTATCATCAATACCACAATCCTTCTTTAATTTTATTTTTAATCGCAATATGATAATGAACATGAACACTATTTTGTAACTTATTACCCTAATAAAAATGTTGAAAACGACATTAGGAATATCAAACAAGTTGTCATTATATTGAACAAGAAATGAAATATCAAGGAAATATGGCCAAGAATTAATTTGAAGTATAAGGATCCTGAGCACCATACTTCTCGGAAAAAAATATTAAAATATACAAAATGGAAAAAATCTTTTGAATTTTTTGTAAGTGGAAAGTTATGCCATTGAATGAAGAAATTTACCTAGAAGTATGTGTAAGTTAATGGGTTGATCAATATAAACTGTAATTTATCTAAATCTATACAATGGGTATTTTATAAATCTTTTGGTTCTCTAATATATATCAATGTCATAGAACCATGTAGATTCTAAAATATTTCTAGAATAGTTGTTGATCTTTCAATAGCCAATGGATCACTACTTTATTCATCAGTTGTAAGAGACTTCCACCATTCATTGCTAACTAGAATGATTTTGGTTTTATATAACTTTTCTTTTTTAGCAGTTGTAACTAAAAATGACATATATTTTTCCTGACTTTTATTGGAATGATTTACTTTTTAATTTCAAATTTAAAAATGAATGGTTTACCAAGAAAACATTTTTATGGTATGGTATAACCTAATAATGGTATCTTTGTATTTAAATTAAAACCCATGTTTGGTCAATAGATACAAATTATGTTTTCATGAATTATATAACACCCAAATGTGATATATCCATCTTGATCATGTAAATTAGAAGAAACTAACAATGCTCTATCAAGGTGCTGATTTAGAATCATTTTATCTAAGACCACTTAAAATAACAGAATATAATTTATAATCCAAATGACTAAATCACCATTTGATTAAAATGGTTAATGGTATGTAGAGCTTCTATAATTGTTATACATTGATGAGTATGGGATTTTTTGTTAGAAGCTATAGGTGAAAATTATTACTTTATACGCTATAATGATAAATTAAGTAGATGTGGTTATTACATCATTACGAGATATTAGTATATGTCTTTAAAAAATACAAATAATTCATGAATGAACTACAAAATTTATGTGTTAATATAGTAAAGTATATTCAATCTGACTAAGGATATGAATATATTAACTGGGAGTTCATCAAATATATATGGGATTTCGGTATTCTATTTCATGTAACTCCACCAAATATACTATAGTGTAATGGTGTTAGTAAAAAACCATAACTTGATTAATATGGTAAGGTCAATGATTATTCATGTATTTCTTGCATTTTTCTTTTTGAGAAATTCATTACATGTTTCTACACACATTATAAACTATGTTCCATCGATGGTGGAAAATAGAATAATATATGAATTAATTTTTAGAATGAATTTTTATTAAACATAATTATGGTGTTTTAAGGAATATTTTATGCTGATATTTGAGAAAAAAAAACTAGAAAAATGAGGCACATAATGTATTTTATTGGGTATCCCAAAAAATTATATAGATACTCTATATATAACCATTCAATCATGAAAGAACCCAAAAAATGAAAATCTGACTTCCTTGAGAGGTAGTACATACTCATGAAGGATAGTGTTATAGGAATTTACATCGATGATGTTGATGCTAAAGAAACATAAGAGTTGGTACAGGAACATATTTAGTATCCCCCATGGAAGAATTTGTCCCTAAAACTCAATGATTTTTCTAAAGAACCAATGAGGTAAGATAAATAGAAAGATACAGTTTTATAGTCTCCATAAATGATGACAAATTAGTTATTGATATGAATGAACCTATACCCATAAAGGAGATAGTATAGACTTCATAAGAATCAATATAAAAACGAGAAATTAATTTTGATATGAATTCTATGTACTAAAACCAATTTTAGTTCCATTTATATTTTATAGTTGGTGTAAAAGAAATTTGGTATAAATGAGTATTCAAAACAAAACATGATGGGGTTGTTAAATTAAATACCTACAAAAAAAATACATTTTCTAATTTAATTAAATTTCATCATTTTTTTTATTGTTAAATATCATTTTATAATGTTTTGTTATTCAAATCCCTCATATTTCAACTTTATATAGTATATTTTCATGAAAATGAAATTTCTTATATGGATGTACATATATATTTACTTAAATTAGGACCATTAAGAATAAATATATACACATTAAAAAACATGAAGGGTTTGTGAATTTAGGTGATTCCAAAAATTTTATTAAGTTATAAAGATCTATTTATGAATTGAAGTAAGTATCATGGTCTTATAACAATTAGTAAGTTTATTTCATAAAATAATTATGTTTAATTACTAATGAATATGATCTATGATTTTACATGTGGTTTTATGGGGTGTCGTCATTATCCCTATATTATATGAAAATGAATTATTACTTATTATAAATAATGTACCACTCTTATATTTAGTTATGGACTAGTTAACAATCGAATATTTGTAAAGGGTGAAGTAGCATATATTCTTAGCGTCATGATTATTCATGATAGATCCAAGAGACTTCTTGGACTATGTAAATGTGAATATATTAACTAGATACTAAATATATTTTTTTAATAATAAATTTGATGATTTGTTTCGGTGTCATATGGTATACATATTTCAAGGAAAATGTGTTCATAAACATAAGACAATAGAGATAGAGAATTAGTAAGATACCATATGAATATATGATAGGATTAATAATGTATTTGATGTTATGTGGTAAGTTTGATGTTTCTTATTCCTTAATGATGTTATGAATACATCAATATGATCCACAAGAATATCATTGTGCTTAAATTTTGGAAATTCTTATGTATCTAAGAAGAAAAAAAAGACATCCTTTTGGTTTATGGGGGAGGTGAGGAGATGGTCATTATGGGTTATACAGATTCTAGCTTTTAGAATATTCATTTTGACCAAAGGTCAAGATAGAGATATGTATTATGACTTAATGGAGGATCTGTGAGCTATCAATGTTAAATGTAGCCAGTTTTCATGAATTCTACATTGGAGACTGAGTATATAGTGGATTCTCTAGAAGACAAACACTCTATCTAGATACACAACATTGTCTATGAGCATGATGTGGTGCCTATATGTAAGGACCATATAACATTATATAATGATAATACTATAGTGGTGGCACTCACAAAGGATCTAAGGACACATAAATAGACAACCAAAAAATCTTAAAGTATCATTACTTGGGGGATTTATCTCATAGGGGAGAATTTTTGGGAACTATATCTTTTAAATGAGTAAACATGGTGGACCCTTTTACTAAATCCTTATCTCTTTAGATTATTTGGTATCATATATGCAATAGATGATAGATAGTTGTTAGGAGTTTGATCTAGTGAAAGTGGGGGTATATTATATTTTGTTCCCTAAAACCAATTTTTTTACATAATTATTACTTATAATATTTTTTTATATATTAATAATCATATTATCACTCCATGATTTTTCATCTCCATGAGGTATTATATGTAAAATTTCCGAGAGTTGTTGCCAAACTGGAATGTCATAAAATATCCCTATTACGATGAGAACCTAGAAGTTCCCTAAAAATATTTTTAAAATATATTTACTACAACCATATTATACCATTTGATAGGATAAAAATGATACATACTCTCAGGGGTGGAGACTCATATGACTTTGATGAAATTTATTGTGGGGTATTCCATTATTCACATCCAATGTTAGAGATTATTAGAACACAACCATCTAGTAGGAAATACAAATTTATATATCTCATTAGATGTTTCTATCTCTAGATGTGTTTGTTGATACTTATACTCTATGATTATTATTGTTGGATGAAATTATTCATATGCTTTGTTGTATTAATTCAATCCAAATATACTTATGTTCATGGGGAAGTATAATAAAATTATTATATCATGGTTGGTATTTGATTAAGGAATAACATGGGGAAGGATTTGTCCCATGTATTTTTTAAATAATTTTTATATCTCAGTGCCAGTTATATGTCTGTAAAAGGTAAAATAATTCCATAGACATAGTATTCTATTAGCCTTATTATTTTTGAAAATTATATTAAATAAAAATTAATCACATTGGTTGATTTCACAAGAATACATCCTTAATTATGAGATATATCATAATAAAGGGATGATATTACATACTAAATTTTTTGTAGAAGGTTATTTGTCATTAAAGAAACATTCATTCTCTATGGGTGCATTCATGTGTTTCAAGATGCTGACATTGGACATTGGGTGGATTTTCCTAATGACACGGAGAAAGAGTCCTAGATGGTCACACACTATGTGTATCAAGGACCTTAGTTAAATAGTATTACTATTATCTAACATGCCAAATAAATATAATTACCAAGTGGGATTTAATAATTATTCATTTTTCTTGATCTCATATTTTAAATAAGAGGTTTTCAAAGGAATATTTTTTAACATAATATTTTGTAAATATTAATTGTTAATTTAATAAATATCATATTTATTTAATATTGTGACTAATTTTGTTATAATTATTTATTAAATAATTAGACATTATTCAGGGACATAAATATATGATGGTGGAATGGTGTACTATGTTTAAAATCTCTAGAAAAGAATAATATATATGTTATTATTGGATAAATTTTAAAAAAGTATAATATTTAATTAATTCCTAATTTTTTCACATGTCCTGAGAAATAATTAAATCATTTTTATTCATTGGACATGGGTTCACCAAGATTTATGAAAATAATAGGGTAGTATGTGAAATTATTTTCTTTCTAACCATTGAATTATTTTAAAAAATTGTATTATTTGAAACCCTGGGGGTAGAAATTTATTTCATTGTGATGAAAAATATTTAAAGAATACTCTCTATCTCTAGAGATATCATCTCAACGAATGTATTGAAGAATGAAGAGTGATCATCCTCAACCATCAATCTTGATTCAATAGAGAATAAAGAGAATACTTCTTTGATGAAATTGTTGTGGCAATCAAAGATTAACGGTGATAGCATTGGGAACATTTGTGCTTGCACTAATATATTCCTATAGTGTTTCATAGAGTATTTTAGTGAACATTTGGATCCCCATTGGAGGGAAAATATAATTGACTAATGTAATGTAATGACGATACGCTGGAGAGATGTTTTGAGGTTCATAAATAAAGATATAATTTACTAAAAATTAATCCATTAACTACATAAATTTAATATAATTCATTTTTTTATGATTTGGAATTTTGGTTCATGTGTTATTTCATTAATTAATCCATGAATGAATTTAATTTTCCACAAGGTTTTATATTTAAATATCTTATAATAATCATCATTTAATAAAAAATATGATTTGTGTATTCCCTAATATAACTATTGTTGCATCATGGTTCCCTTAATAATATAAATTGTATGATTGTTAATTTATATTATTTGATATATAATCAATAAATTTAATTAAAATAAATAATCAAATTTTTTTAAAATGTTTTTATGTTAAATATACATTATTCACCTCTAAATTTTTTTTTGAATGAATGTATTTTTTCAATTCAATGATTTTTTCCTCATTTAAAAAAATGTTATAATGATTAATAATTATTTTACATTTATAAATAATAAAAAAAATTAATAATTAATATCAGATAAATTTACTTTTTAAATGAAAATTCAAAATATTAAGAAAAAATGGTTTACCTAAAAATGACCCTTTAAAATGTTAATTTTTCATAACCTTATGTGATTCCATTCGTATAATTTTGAATTTTTTCTTATTTACTAAGAATTTATAAATATATTTGTATTAGGATATACTTTTTACACATATTTCATAAAGTCTTTACACTTATTCATGCCTATTAATCCATAGAATATTTTATAGCTATCATATTTAAATAAGAATTTTCTATTATATATAAAACATTTTATGATCTCTGTGTTTTATGCATCAAAAACTATTATTTTTGGTATTCATAATTAAAATCTTTGGTTGATATAGTAATTCAAAACATGTCTCAATGAATCAAGGTTAAGAAGAGAAAACATAACCAAGAGCATAGAAACTGATGTTGGAATATATCAATGAAGAGATTATTTGAATAATTTTTATACACATATAAATTAATTTTAAATACAATATATAAAATTATATTTAATTATACACAATATAATTTCATATTATCTTCAATTAATAAGTGATATAACCAAATTAATGGAAATGGGTTAAGAATCCCCTTACCACAAGCCCCAACTTGCTTTGTGTGTGTATCAAACTTTATGAAAACCAAAATTAATTTTATTAAATAAATAATTTTAATCAAATTTAGACTATATATTATATTTTAAGGGTAATTTTTTATCACATTTCATTCATTTATTTTATACTTTTAAATTACATTATCCACATGATGTTGATTGGTCAATTTTTAAAAAATATCTTCGGTATGTTTACCTTGGTTAATGGTGTAATGAAATGGTTTCATCATATAATATTTTATTAAGGGTTATATTATGTTTTTTATATATTTAGGGAGTTATATTGTCACATTTTTTCATTCATAGTGATGCGTTAAAGGAAATTATTGTAAATCTCAATATACATAAATTTGATTCCATTAAAAGATATGATTTTATTAGTGAATAAAAACATTTCCTTAGAAAATATATAACCATAATAATTTTATAATTATAATATTTATATATTAAATCCATTTATAAAACCATCCATGGAAATTGATGATGGAAAATTAAATATTTAGTTATTGGAGGTGTTAATTTGAGCATACACACAACGACATTTTTTCTAATGAATTACATAGAATGAATATTGATAATGTATTATATTTTTAGAATAAAAAAATTTTCATCAATATCATATTTATAAATTCAATATATATTTAATAAATGGAAATTCAATGATGTGATGAAAAATGAAATAGGTCACTCATAGAGGAGGTAGTCTGCCTGTATGCATGCAGGATATTTTCGTTTTACAACATATGGAAAGAATATACATGGTGATTATTACATAAACATAATAACATTTATGTAAAATAATGATACTAATTTTATTATATTGTTTTTCTTATATAATATTTTTAAGTGGATTTAGAAGAAGTAAACATGAATGAACTCGATCAATAAGATCTAATCATCTTTTGATACATGTGTTACGATTTAACATATGACCTTTAAAATATAGGTTAATGGTCACAACAAAGGATTTGGGGAATGGTATGAGGCTTATGAAGAGGGAATTTAAAAAAAAGATAAAACTAAACTCATTTATGACTCTAGAAAGGTCAGATGGAGTCCCATTTTACACATAAAAAACATCAGATTTTTTGAACCAACTCAATCATTAAGGGATAAGAATGTAATTTCCAAAATTAAAATAAGATCATAAATAGACCATTGTTACGTAGTTCATGTAAACATGTGTTCTAGTTTTTAGAATCACAATTTTTAGGTGGTTTTCATTGGATTTATTTATGGAACCGGATACTTCCAATAGTTCATAATCAAAAAGGTGAGTTGTTTTACCAAGACAAAAGTTCATTATGTCTGAACATTACGATACATAAGAACATGAATTGGTCGAGAGGATGAGAGGTCGGAAACATCACACCCTTTTGGGGGAAATTATGCTCTACTCCATGACTCTCTTTTTAAATTTATGATATTTTCATGAATCCTTATTAATTCACCAAGTATATCATAAGTATCCCTTAGAATTTACAATCACTTATTAATATGTATAAAATTTAGAATCATCGATATGCATTAAAGGTTATTCATTAACAGAAACAATTGTATTTATTTAAGTTTTTCCATCAATGGTATCATCTAATATACCGATTAGAGATTATTTTAATCATCATTGTGGTGATACTGGTTTTTAAGCCACTCAGTTGGGAACTTTGGAATTTATTTTCAATCAGGTAGACTATGTTTTGTTTTTATATTGGGATTGTGACCATAAACTGATCTACCTACCTAGCCTTGTAAAATGAATTAGAACCCTCTTAGTTTGGTGCTGCTTAATTGGACACAACATACCTTTTATGGTCATGTGATAAGGACCTCTAAGTAAAATATACTTAGTTAAACCATAGTGTGGGACTTATACTAAAGCAGCCCGAATAACATGGATAGGATATGGGTTTCCAAGTAGGATCAAACCCTATTGGGAATATTGACCAAGGAGAATAGGGTTGATTTGAAGTATTGAGTTCTGAATCTCAGGGAGGCTTCCTATGTACCCCATAAAAATTGGAATCAAAGCCCATGTAGTTTAATAATTCTCATAAAAGAGTATGGTCCTTTGAGAGAGATAATTTTTGGATTACTTCCTGAAAAGGATGACTTGATGATTTGGGGTTTAATTTGGGGTTTATTCCTAAGAAGGATGAAAAATGATCTCGGGCTTTGATATGACTTCCTACATACCGCGGTTAAGGTGGAAATTATAGATCTCGTAGTTCATTCCAATGAGTGTTTGTGCACATGTTGTAACCATCATGTATCTTTAATCCCATGTGATTCATGCTTGGTGTGAGAAACAAGAGGAAGTGAATGATTCAATAATGACACATAACACTTTTCCTCCTCTACTGATGGAAGAGGGCACATCGATCGTGGAAGAGGGCGAGTAAATGAGCCTTCCCTATAATCTATTTAAAGTTGAAAATGGTCCAATGTAAGAGGAATGGATGAAGTTGAGGGGGCTTACACTTGGATGGATTCCCTAAAATTGATCCTTGTAGGAAAGGGAGACTCTTCCTTTGCTTGCGCAGAAAATTAAGTGTGAATTGTACCATCCCTACCAGATACCTAAGCTTCCTACTCCCCTCTTTGAGAAAGGAGGGGCCAAGTCCCAACCCTCCTCCAAACCAAGAACTTCCCAACACAGTTTTTGGGAGAATGGTCCGTGTGACATTAGATATAAAACCCGCATATATTCCATGAATCCTAATCCCATTGTGAAAAAAATGTGGAAAACCTTTGACTGCGGAAATACAAACCCAAATAAGAGACACAACGATGTGCCTTTCCCAAAGGATTGATAAGTTAGGAGGTTTTGGTGGAGGTCTAAATTGAATCGATTTTAGACAATAGATCCAATGAAGAAGAAGCCTTTCCATGAATGGATGAGGAAGTCTTTATGGCTTGTAGATTGAAGGGAGTGAAGATAATAAGTGAATCAAAGAGGGCGGACCAAGTATAGAAGGGTGTGCATGTAAGGTCGCACAAGTAAACATGGGAAACCTGATGTTCACGTAAGCAATGAACAACCTGTATGGTAATACTATGGAGAGACTCTGCAGAAGCCATCAAATGTATTCACAGGTGATCGAAGAAGTGGGGCGCTTACGTTCTTGTGAGAGGAATGGGAGGCGCGCAAGTATTTTTGACCTATGGAAGTTGGGAACTTTAAGCATGAAAGTGTTATGGTTTTCAAAAACTAAAAAGGACTTAATTCCAATGATCCTCCCTTAAATCCTCCGCTCTAGGGGTTGAAGAACTACATTGAATGTTTCAAAAGGTAGGGGTGAAGTACTAGGGTGACCGGAGCAACAATTGGGTTTAAAGGAAATTTTTCTATACAAATGGGGTCCTCAAGAGTATATTTATAGGAAAATAAGTGACCTTGGGTGAAATGAGTTGGGTGAGAAAGTGACTTTCACACCAAATTGGGACACACAATTACCTTGCATGCCGATGGTGTTTTTCATAGACTAGGGTGACACCTTTAAGACATATCCAAAATTATCACTTCAATCAGATTCAGCACGATGGAATGCAAGTGTTTCTGTGTACGTACCTTGGGAACCTCTTTAGGGAATTAGCCAAATTATTTCTCCATATCGTGAGGACTACCCTCCCGCACCCCGGCATGGGCTCAGGGTTGGTCCTTCGCTTCCATCACTAACCCCCTTGAAATATTTGGAGTCGCACCACAATATTTCTGAGCTCGGTTGACATCATTTTCAGTTGCAGAACGTGGAAATATATATTCAATTGAGGAGAAGTGCATGGAAAGCATTTCATGGTGTCTATAGAAGCCCCCCTAGAATTTGATTAGTTTAGAATTAAAGGAATCGTTTTCTAAGGTAATATTAGGGATCTTTGATGCATTCCAACATCATTTGGTTAGATTTGGATCTATTTCAGGTTTAGAAGGTTGCTGTAATAATTTTTTTCCTATGCCATGGGTCTTAGCGAGTATATTTTGATTTTTTCTAGGGTTATATAGAAAAACCCACAAAATTTATATCTCTTTACTTTTTATTGTTCAATATTACCTAAATCACACAAATGCATGTTTAGAGATCTTGGACTCGACTTTTTTTTAGAGTGCCCTTTTCGGCTTCTCAATCTAATGAGTACCAAGTCTTTTGTTGTTTGTAGTTTAGAGTCATTCATGTTGGACTATAAAGTGATAATATTTAATAACGAATAGCTTTGACAATATATATTGAAATTAGATTCCAAAAAAAACTTTATGGATAAGAATTGATTTAATATACATTAATTATTTTCAAATGGAATCCTTCGCCATGATTTTTATGGTCACCATATTTAAAACACGTTTCAACAAAAAGGGTTTCTTTTCCATGAATGAAATTACCATTATTTGACAAACCTGATATGGGGGCTATGTTCTGTAGGGCCGACTGGGGCATATTCTACATAGTCAAATAGTGGAATCTTTTTTCTGATAATCTTGTTATGTTGGAAACTTATGCAAGGCCGCCTAAGGGAACGTGCTGCATAGTTAGGGAAAAGAGTTCTTTAAAGTTTGTCATTTTTTGTTGATAGTTAAGGGAAAAAATAAGATTTGTGTGACTCAAGAAAACAGTTGGTGGTTTTTTTAACGAAATGAATTTTAAGAATGAAATAGGGGTATTTTAGATCCACATATGTAATGAATAATAAAACCGTCTCTATACAAATTTGGTATATGATTAATGGTGTTAATTTATCATAAAGGGAAATTTTTGATATTATACTGTGCAGTTTAAAGTATTGTAGTGAAGATTTTGTACTGTTTATTTTAAAGTCTTGCAGTGAGGATGTTGTACTACGGAATTTAAAGACTTGAAGTGAGGTCGTTGTACTATGCAGTTTAAAGTCATGCAGTGAGGAAGTTGTACTGTGCATTTTAAATTCTTGCAGTGAGGATGTTGTGCTAGGTATTTTAAAGTCTTGCAGTGATGACGTTGTACTGTACAGTTTAAAGTCTTGTAGTGATGATGTTGTATTATGAAGTTTAAAGTCTTATAGTGAGGATGTTGTGTGGCTTTAGTTTAAGGTCTTTATATTTGATCAAAAGTATGAGAAAACTCTCCCAATTTCTAAATAATTTTTTTCGAAACATACTATCATATTCAGGTATTGAAGGAATAATTTTAAACTATTATTTCATAATTTTAGAATCCAAGGAATGGTATGGAAAAAGGGCTAAAAGCATTAGAGGAAGTCTTTTCCCAGAACGAAGTTACCTTTATTTGACAAACCTGTTACAGGGGCTGTCTTATGTAGAGCCAATTGGGGCATATACTGCATAGCCAAATAGTGGCATCATTTGAATATGAGGCCTATTATGTAGGTAACATATTTAAGTCCACCTAAGGGCACGTACTGCATTGTCAAACAAAAGAGCTCTTAGAAGTTAATGTTCTATTGCAAAAATCCAAAGAATGTTTATGGAGATTTGGATTTTCTGAAGCATATATATTGATTTATAGATAAATGTACCTGAATAAAGAAGGGGTATTTATAACCAAAAGTGTCCAAATAATCAGAGGAATAAGACTATTACGAAGTTATGACCCAAACATAAGAGACACGATGTCTGTAGTTTTAATTCATACGACTAGGACCAGAAATGGAAACAATATATAATATGTTTCCAGGTGATTTCAAGTTTATTTCATGTTGTATTGAAAACATGGTGAGAAAAATGTGTAAACCATGGTCTTGAAGACTTTTAGATTATGAGAATGATAATGGGACAAGTATAGTTGAATGATTGTTTTATAATACATATTATTGTATATTTTCATCATAGATTAAATTGTATAAAGATACTATAACCAAGAACGAAGTTACCATTTTTTTTAAAAAACCCATTTTGGGCGTCGTTTTATGTAGAGACAACTAGGGAATATGCTGCATAGCCAAATAGTGGAAACTTTTGACTGAAAGGCCTTATATGTATGCAACATAGGAAAGGCCACCTAAGGGAATGTGCTACATAGTCAGGAAAAAGAGTTATCATGTATTAAAAATTCTGTCACCAGAAACTATAAGAAAGATTATGAAGATCTGAAATGTATTCAAAATTTAGAGTATGAAATATGTAAAGGGTTTATGTTTTAGGCATATGAGAAATATATGAACAAATATTGGCCATGAGTTTTACATCCTTTTCAAAGATCTAACTGATATGTAAAATGTATACTTTCTTTGTTTCCTTCGAATTAATATGGTGTTATGCAGTTTTATATCATGGAGTGAGGACATTTTACTATGTAGTTTTAAGTCATTCCGTGAGGAAATTTTCACCCCCATAAGGAATTGAAATACCTTACTTATATATAGAAGCACCTTATCCAATTATTAATCTCACTTGATCCATACTCGTTGTGAGAAACAAGGGGTAGTAAGGGTCTATTTTATAATACAAAGGTGATACAGATGAAGAATGGGGGGTGTCAGATTTCCATATAGTTTAACATCATGTGGTAAGGATGACAATGAACTGATATGATAAAAACCTTATTTTATTGTATTAGGGGATAAAACCCAAGTGTCTCTATATGTCTTGTTGTTGAAAGAATCAAGTCATACATTGTTCTTAAAACATTCTCTATGCAGATTTAATTCTTATATAAGAAATAAAGAGGTTTTTTTATTGCAATTGGGCCCAATATTGGAGATCTAAAAATCTTTATTTATCTCAAAATAGATGAGAATCAAGCTGTACGTAGTTCTTTAAACAATCATTCCCCATTCTGATGGAGATTTACAAGATGAATGGGGGCTTTGGAAATGTTCTGAAAGAACAGTAAATCTTTAAGACATAAAATAGTATAGGGACCAAATCATATATCATAATGAAATAATCTATATAGATATGATTCATATATAGGAGGAGAAAGAAATAATATGATTTTATGATTGTGGCTGAGCCCAAAATTGGAGATTTAGGTGTCTTTATATATCTCATTGAAAATGGGAATCAAACCATACATAGTTCTTGAAACATGGTCTCTATGTAGATCTGACTCATACATAGGAGAGAGGGAGTCATGTACTACTAAGGAGTAGTGATGATGTAAATGATGTGTGTTTATGGATGTTTCTAACATCAAATAGAGGGGAAGTTAGTTGTACATATGATTTCAGGAAGTTTACTGTCATGTGAAAAAGAAGAGGATGCTATGAATTTTAATATCATGCAGCATGGATGCTGATAGTTATTATGAAATTTAATGTCTTGTAACTAGGATATGAGGGTTGTGCAATTTCAATTTTTGTATCATGGACATGGTACTATGCAATTTAAAGTATTGCAGTGAAGACTATGTTATGAAAAAACTACACAAAGTATTTCTTCAATAATCTCACATTCTTTGGAGTTGGGATAAGCTATACATCCATTTAGATTAAGTCATAGGATCTATTTGAAAAGACCTTATGTATGGAATAATTTCCTTCCCACTTTGGTTCTTGTTTTGGAGGTTGTTTTCCTAGTATCATTGGAGTCCTAATGACCAATACCAATTCTCCTTGAATGAATGTACACAGGAGAACATTATTATTAAAAGTTTGTGATATTCTGTTCTAATAGACTTCTAAATGATGCAATGTATGCAATCTTTTCTCATCTCATCTTTCTAACTCATTGAACCATTTCTGATATCTTTATTCTCTAGACAACTGATCACAAATTGTAACTCTAAGTGAAGGAAATTGTATTTCAATTGAAAAAACTACTTTGGTTCCATATACCAATGAATAAGGAGTTTCTTGGGTATTTGTATGTGTAGTTTTCCAATATTCCCATAAAGAATTCAAAAATTTATCAGGCCATGATTTCATATTTTTATCCACCATCTTCTAGAGTATATTCTATAGGGTTTTATTAAAGGCCTCTATCTATCCATTAGCCACCACATGTTAGAGAGATGAATGGTTGGACTTGATATTATGTTCTGGATAATAATTTTTTACTTTAGTAGAACAAAAATTGGATTCATTTTTCGTCAAACTAGTACTAGGGATGCCAAATCTAGTGATGATATTAGTTTTGACAAAACTAACAATGATTTTGCCTCCAACTTCCTTGAGAGGTATTGCCTCATTCCATTTAGAGAATAAATCAGTAGTAGTGAGAATATACTTGAATTGCATAGCTGTAGCTGGTGGATAAGGCCCTACTACATCCATTACACATGTGGAAAATGGCCACTAGTATTTAGCTGTATGTAGAAACTCTGGGGGTGGATGAATGAAGTTAGCATGAAATTGACAGGTATGAAAATTGTTAGCGAAATATGTACAATCCTATGTCATTGAAGGCCAAAAGTATCCAAGCATTTGGATCTGATCAGAGATTTTGTGCCCAGATTGGTGCGCACCACATGCTCCAGAATGTACTTCTTTCATGATAGCTGCAGTCTCTTCCCCATCAATATATTTGAAGAGAATTCCATCAAATCCTTTCTTGTAAAGGATCTTTTGGAAGTTTGGATTATCATAAAGAGTAAAATTGGTTGTTTGTTGCCGAATATGATCTTTCTTAGCCTTATCTGGTGCAAGTACCCCATTTTGAATATATTTCATGATGGTTGTTTTCCATCCCGTGGTATGACCATCTGGTTCATAAATAGGTAAACTTTCATTAATTTCCTCCATTTTGGTTTGAATAAAAGGTGAGACAACATGGTGATGGTTTATGCTGATAACTTTCTCATCCCGATTTGGATCTCCCAAGACTGTAGCAGCATTATCCAGTGCATCTGCTTAATCATTTTGTGATCGCAAGACATATGAAAATGTAAGCTCTAATAGAAATTTAGCCATTAACCCTCTGAAGTAATCACACAAAATAATTAATTCTTCTTTTTTGATAGAATATTCCCCATTAATTTGTTTGATTACCAATTCTAAATCACCTTTTACCATTAAATGATCCATTAGCACCTGAATGGACAATTCCAAACATGTGATGAGAGCATGATATTCTACATCATTATTAGTACAACATTCTGATAATAGGAAACAATACAGAAATACATCCTTTTCTGGGGAAATAATGACATTTCCTAATCCATCCTTGTTATGTTTAGGGTTTTCCATTCTCTTTCCTATTGGACTTCTGGAAGCACCATTAAAATACATTTCCCTTGTTCGAGAATTATCATGAATAGATAAGACCTCTTCATCAGGAAGTTCAGTATTAAACAATGTATCTTCTATAGATGGATCCTCATCAAGGAAGTCAGCAAGATCTTGGCCTTTTATTGCCTTTTGAGGCAAAAACTGAATATCAAATTGTTGAAAAATAACCACCAAACCATGCCAGACGTCCTGTAAGCATAGGATGACTGAGGATAAATTCGAGTGGATTATTTTGAAAAACTAATTGGAGCTCATGATATTGTAGATAGTGCCTCCATTTCTGAACTGAAAAGATTAATGTCAGGCTGCACTTCCCAATACTTGAATATTGATTTTCCACATCATGCATAGTTTGACTGAGATAATAAAGGTTGTTTTCATTCCCAACATCATTCTTTTGGACATGGAATACACCTAGAGATCGCTCTAAAGATATCACATAGGGAATAAGTGGTCTTCCATCAACAGGTGGCATTAATACAGGGGGACTCAAGAGTTATTTTTTGAGGGTATTAAATGGTTCTTATCAATCTTCAGTCCATTGGTAGGTGACTCCCTTCGTCTTTAATCTGGTGAATGGTAAACACTTGCCTGCTAAAATGGAGATACAGCGTCGAATATAGGCTAAGTGTCCTTGGATTTATCTTAATTCATTCAAAATTATACGAGGTGACATACCGAGGATTGATTTTGTTTTCTAAGGATCAACTTCGATACCACAATGGCGTACAACAAAGCCAAGGAATTTTTTGAGGTTACCCCAAAAGCACACTTAAAGGGATTCATCTTAAAACTATATTGCCGAAGTTTATTGAATATGATTTAAAAATCATCCATGTGATTAGAAGATTGTCTAGATTTGATCACCAAATCATCAACATAACATTCAACAAAATTTCCCTAAGAAGGGTTTGAGGATATGGTGCATGCCACATTGGTATGTTTCACCTTCATTCTTTAAGCTAAAAGGAATTACCCGATAGCAAAACACCCCTTTAAGGGATCTAAAGTCTGTATATTCTTTATCCTATGGGGCCATAAAAATTTTATTATACCCAAAAAATCCATCCATGATATAAAGAGCTTCATATCCTGTTGTTGCATCAATTAGAAGTTTTGTAATTGGGATTGGAAAATCATCTTTAGGACAATTCTGGTTAAGATATCTGAAATCAATGTATACTCTAATTTTCCCATTCTTCTTTTTCACTGGGACAATATTGGCCAGCCATTTGGTATACTGAACTTCCCAAACAATGTTATCCTTTAGAGTATCATCAAATTAAGCTTCAATTTTAGAGGCATGAGTTGGTTGTGTTCTCTTTACTGCTTGCTTAAATCCACGATGTTCTTCTGGAAAACCGAAATTATGGGTGGCTATCTCAAGATTAAGACCTGGAATTTCTGTATAATTCATGAAAATATATCTCGATGTTTCTTTAGAAAAGAAATATACATTTCTTGTACTTCAGAGCCCATTGACACACTAATTAGAGTGGGGCGTGGATCTTCTTCGGTACCCATATTTATTTCTCATAGTTTATCCACAGTGGTAGATTCACCATCGTAAAATTCTGGAGGTGCATCCACGAGATCATCCTCTTCTTCTTCATTATGTATTACCTCTTCTATTTCCACTTTCATTGTAGATTATGGGGAAAAACTTCCATTAATAGGGTAAAAATCAGTATTTGATCATCCTGAAGAAAAGGCCACCATATCAAACCCTAATGATGATGAAGGTTATTCCTGTGTTAATAAAGTGGGATTGATGGATTGTGAATCAACATCTTTTTCTTACTCTAGAATTACCACTATCTATCATACTCTGGTTGATGAAGTAAAGGCTTGTTGTATTTCACCAGATGAGATGAAAACATATCTATTCATGCTTCCATCATTACTTGGTGTATCAATAATTTCTTCTATGTTTTCAGGATCAATTGTCGTAATTGACATTATGGAAGTTACTAGACGAGTCATTAGGTTTGGTTTTACCCTTTGAATTTGATTAATGGGTAACACATAATCTCTACTCAAATGTATGAATTTATTTTCTAGAATCTTTTCCAGTCCATTTGGAGCATTAACTTTGGTTATCTCCTTTATTAACATTTTTGTTTATTTTGTGTGATAAAACACTACATCAATGTATTGAGATTCACATGTTTTTAATAGATCATTTTCACCATACAGTGTTCTGATTTGACCATTGAAACAATATTTCAAACATTGGTGGTATGAAGAAGGTATGGATACATGTTTATGCAACCAAGGCCTTCCAAGAAGAATATTGAAGGATGTGTCCGGACGAACAACCATAAAATCTGAAATAGACACAAGATCTCCAAACTGAGTTTTGAGTGCAATCTCACCCAAAGGTTCTTGTTCATTCTTGTCATATCCTTGAAACATTAATGTTGAAAGAAATAATTCAGACTCAGTCAGGCCTAATCGACGAAGTGTACGAATGGGAATGAGGTTGACCCGAGATCCATTATAAATGAAGGCTCATCGAATCTATATGACATCTACCTTGCCAGAAAAATGAAATGGTCATAATTTACCATGAACAACATCTTCTTCATCTTCATCCATAAAAGATATGACTGTATGAGATTCTGTATGATCATTCTATATACGGAAAACCTCAGTAGCAGTAACTTCAGTTTCAAATTCTTCAGGACTTAACAAAGCAGCATTGAGTGCTCCTCGAAGATCTTTTGATATATTCAAAGCATCCAAAATCGATAACTTGGATAGTACTTGGGTCAATTGTTTCAAGACATCATACTTTTGGTCTAAAGGACTGTGTTTCCTAGCATGGGGATGTGGTGTTGCAGGTGCTTTGGAAGTTGATGCTTCTTATGTAGATGTACTTTGTGTCAGAGCAGAAGCTAGAAATACTACTAGCTTTGGTAAATTAGACTAACCAAGTCAATTAATTTTCTATGAAGAAGATGGTGTGTCTTCTAATTGGTCTTCCAAAAATATTGTGTCAAAATCAAACCAGTCTTTCATGGAAGAAACTCCTTGTTCTCATTAAGCCTACTAAAGGGCTCTTACATTAGTTTCTTCTGCATATATGGTTCGAGAAGGGGTAGAGTTAGAATGGTGGTTTCTATAATTTCCACATCTTTCCTTGTATACCCGACATTTTCCCATTCCTCTTGTTCCCCAATTAGGTACATAGAATTATGGCTCACTATAATCAGATTCACCATTGGCATAAAGATTCATTAAATGGTAAAAATTAATAGAACCCTAGGTCAATTATTTATCTGATGAAGATTCTTCTGGACAGGTTAATTCTCATTGTACCATTTGGTGAGTCGGTACCAGTGCTTTTGAAACAGATGGCATAAAATCATCCAGGGTAAAGGAAAAATTTGGGCTTGACACGAGCTCATCTTCTTCTCACTGCTCTTCGTCCTTATTATCACTTTTCTTCTTTGAGTAATGGCCTTTTGACGAAGATTTTTTTGATATGGAAGGAGTGGCAGAAGACACAATTTGTTGTTTCAAATGTGTTTGTAAAATAGTATGAGTCTGGTTGATCATTTTCCTAATCATCCAATCATCATATTTTTGTAGTTTTTAACTTTTAACCTCTTCTCATTCTCCCTCTTCCTCTGGATTGGTAGCAGTAACACATGATACTTGAGATAATGAAATTTTCAATTTCACATGTCCAGAGTCTACCATATTTTGTATAAGGACATTAAAAACAAATATCTCATTAATGGGGTGTCCCAACATCTGATGCAAGGGACAATAATTTGGATGATCTTCATCTCCATCTATATTTGGCTTTTTCGGCATTGGCAACAGAACCAAATTGTTTTCTATGGCTGAGATGAAGTATCCAGGAACTTATCCGCTCCTGAATGGATAAAAGTTATTCTCTAATTCCTCAAACTATTTACTCCTTTGAGCTATTTGATCATATTGATGAGGCATTCGCTAGGGCTGATGCTTAGGAGAGAGAACCCTCTGATATGATGAGGATCTTGAAGTTGAAGTTGGTACAAGTGCCTATTTGAGGGTGACTATAGCGGCTTCTTCTTTTCCAATCCTCCTCCCTAGATCTGATGGAATTACAAGATTTTTATCCTTAATTTCTATAATAGAATCTTCTATCTATTGAGAGATCAAAGTAAGGTCTCAAAACCCACCTTTATATTTCATATGGGTCAATGGTGTACATAATTCATCATGATGATTTTCCACAGATATTGGCAGTAATTATTCTTGAGGGAGTGCTAGACATTAGAAATATGTTAATCCTTTCGATCGTGCAATGAAATATTAAACTCTTTAATTCTCTTTTTTATTACAATTAGTAAGATAAAAAACTGTCGTCTTTGGTAGCGTTGAGCTAAATTGGAGATGAAATTTCTGATGGAGATCTTCCCATCTAGTAATTGATCGAGATTGAAAACTTGTATACGAGTCAAAAATTAGTCCTTGTAATGACTATGAAAAACACCTATGCTTAACTACTTTTTGTTGTTGAGAAGTTCCCATCATCGGACCACAATGATAAAAAAGATGTTTTAGGTGTTCTTCCATATCTCCTGAACCATTAAAGATTGGGAATGTGGTATTCACAAAATTTGGTGGGGGAGGAATGGAATCCACCCATGGAGAGACTTTTTTTGGATGTTCTGTTATACATCGTTGGGGCTACTTTCTAGGAAAAGTGGTTATCATTGGTAGGTATATGTTCTTGCCTTGGAGTGGTTATCGGAACAAACCGATTACCTCCAATTAGAAGATATGTATGTTCCTAATCCTGTTGCCCATATGATAAGGGGGAATATTCCCCATGACCCTCTTGGATAGAAAGATATTTGTGTATATGCTCCAAGATGGCATGTTGATGTGTCATAACATGTGTGGGGAGAGATTTATGTGTACGTTTCCTTGGTACTACTGAAGTAGTTGATAAAATATCCTGGAATGCTTCCAAAATATGTGTAGGGATATGTGTATGCCCTTTCACCATTGATAAGAGGTTTTTGGTGACATTAGTGGCTAGAACATGAAATTTAAGTCCATTTCATATCTAGAGTAAGTGTATGTACTTGATACTATCCTCATTTTCTTCTCAATAGATATTGAAAGTACTCATACATGGGGGTAGAGAGTTGGGTCTGCCCCAAATTTGTCGTAGGACCTTTCCGACTGACTTCTCCGTGTGCTACCAAATTAGACTGTTGGCAGGTTTGATGAACATTGGAAGTTATATGTTCCTGTTGGCTGCTTTCCTTCATGTATGGTTGACAGACAACCTTAAATACTAGAAGATGAGATTTTTGATAGAATTGTTGATTATAAACAAGTGTATATTCATGTGTACCAGTTTCCACCACAATATATTGGAGATATTCTTTATATGTAGTCAAACGAGCCTTATTACTGGATAATAACTTGTAACCAAGTGTATGTGCCAGTTCTCCGTGCTCCACTGGGTTTAGTGGGATTGGTGGGTTTCTATCAGATGAGTCTATCGAGCAGCAATATTAGGACAGACGTGTGTATGTGCTCGCTCGTTATTTTCCATCAAGTTTAATTGATGGACATTTCTAGAGGAGGAAGAGGGGAGAACAAACTCCATATTGACCGGAAGTTGTCCCTGGAGGTTCATCTTGTATGCATGGGTCTGATAGGCCTCGGCCAAACGTCCAGAGGTAACACCCCCATCATGTTGGGGGCCCACTACCGCGTTATTCTATCGGTGATTGCTGGTGGGAGTCCTTATAAAGGACTCCTACATTCTTGAATTGATGCCTTGAGTGACCTATTAATCCACCTTCCTATAGTACGTGATTAATATATTATTTCGTTCTGAGGATAACGACCTAAAATAGTTAGAGTCGGTGGTTGAATCGTTTGCTTCTTGATCATTGGTCATTGTTGGCCAGATGATCAGGATTGTTGTTGACCCAGAGGGCCTGTCGAGCATCCTCCAAAGTCAGTATTGTTCTGTGATGGAGATATTTCGTTACCAACACATTAGATAACCAGCATTGAATACACTAGGTTGGGGATGTTGTCCGGGTAGTATATGGAGATCTATCTTTATCAGTAGTTAAGAAGTTCACAGATCTTGTCTTGGAGAAATCCATTTTTTGGATTGAAGGAGGTTCTGTTGAAAACATGAACACAATAACAAGCTCTATTAAAACAACATCTTTTTATATGGATACATGAATGATTAATTTAATTGTTCGGCCTTCATTTATCAATTTATAGGATCTTAACAGGGGGGTAACATTATTAACATGGTAAAGGATTCACATTTGGTTCACCATTTTTGTTCCGTAGTTCCTTGAAACATGTGTTCTAGTTTTAAAGAATCACTATTTCTAGGCAGTTTCCATTAAATTTATTTATGGAACTAGAAACATCCAACAATTATTTATCCAAATGTGACCTACATTCTAAAGGTCGGTGTTCATTAAGTTTGAACTTTACAATAATTAAGAACGTTCATTGGTCAAGAGGATGTGAGATCAGACTCATCACACCATTTTGGGGGGAATTATTGTCTACTCTGGGACTCTCTTTGTAAATATTAGATATTTTAATGAATCCTTATTAATTCACCAAGTATATAATATGTATCCCTAGGAATTTACAATCCCTTATTAACAAGTGTAAAATTTAGAATCATTAGTATGCATTCAAGGTTATTCATTAATTGAAACATCTGTATGTATTTGAGGTTTTCCTTCAATGGTATCCTCTAATATTCTGATTAGATAATCTTTTAATAATTGTTGTGATGATACTGATTTTTAAGCCACTCAGTTGGGCACTCTGGAATTTATCATCATCCAGGGAGACAATGGTTTTTTTTATCTTGGGATCATGACCATAAAATGAGATAACTATGTATCCTTGTTAAAGGAATCAGAACCCTTGTAGTTCTATGATGCTTAATAGGACACATCATACCTTTTAAGGTCATGTGATAAGGACCTATAAGCGAATGATTCTTGGTCAAAACATATTGTGGGACTTATGTTGAAGCAGTTCAAGGAAAAGGGAAAGGGTATGGGTTTCCATGTTGGATCAGACTCTTTTGGGAATATGGCCCAAGTAGAACATGGTTGATTTGAAGTGGTCGGTTTGAACCTTAGGGAGGTTTCCTACATATCCCATAGAAATGGGAATCAAATCCCATGTAGTTTGATAAGTCTAATAAGAGATTATGTTCCTTTGAGAGTGGTGAGTTTGGGATTGCATCCTGAAAAGGATTCTTTGATGATTTGGGGTTTAATTTACGTCTTACTCTTAAGGAGGATGCCTAATGAGCTCGGACCTTGAGACAGATTCCTACGAATCTCGGTTATAGTGGGAACCAAAGTTCTCATAGTTCCTTTAAATGAGTGTTTGTGGACATGTTATAACCATCACATATCTCTAAGACCACGTGAGTCATGCTCAGTGTGAGAAACAAGAGGAAGTGAAAGATTCAACAATGACACTTCACACATTTCCTCCTTTGCTGATGGGAGAGGGTGTGCTGACTATGGAACAGGGTGAGGCGACGAGCCTTCCCTATATTCTATTGACATTGGACAAGGGTCTAATGTTATGAGGAAGGCATGGAGGTAAGAGACCTTACACCAAGATGGATGCCCTAAAATTTATCATGGTAGGAAAGGGAGATTCTTCCTTGGCATGAGCGGAAACGTAAGTGTGAAATTTACCTTCCCTACCAGACACCTGAGGTTCTGGTTCACCTCATTGGGAAATGAGAGGCCAAGACCTAACCCTCCTCCAAATCGGGAACTTCACAACACTGTTTCTGGAAGATATTTCAATGTGACTATGGATATACAAACCCACATACATTCCACGAATCCTAACCCCATTGTAAAACAAATGTGGGAAACCTCTGACTGCGGAAAGACAAACCCAAATAAGAGACATGCTGATGTTTCATTCCCAATGTTTTGATAAGTTAATAGGTTTTGGTTGAGGTCTCAACAGAATCCATTTAAAAAAAAGATCTAATGAATAAGAAGTCTATCCATGAATGGCTGGGGAAGGCATGATGGCCTGTAGACCGAATAGAGTGAAGAGAATAAGTGAATCAAAGAGGGAACACCAAGTAGATAAGGGCATGTAAATATGGGCATACAAGTACACTTGGGTGACCTAATGTTCACTTAAGTAACGAACAACCTGTATGGTAATACTTGGGTGATACCTTTCTCAATCCTTCAAAAGTATTCATAGGTTATCTATGAAGTATGGTGCTCAAGTTCCTGTGAGAGGAATTGGAGGCACACAAGTATTTTTTACCTTGGGAGGTTGGGCGCTTTAGGCACGCAAGTGTTATGGTTTTCAAAAATTAAAAGGGCTTAATTCCTACGATCCTAAATTAAATCTTCCACTCAAGGTGATGAGGAACTACATTGAATGTTTTGGAAGTCTGGGGAGAAGTACTAGGGTGACCAGAGCAGCAATTAGGCTTCAAGGAAATTCATCTGTACAAATGGGGTCCCAATGGCCTATTTATAGGAAAATAAGTTACCTTGGGTGAAATGAGTTGGGCGCTCAAGTTAATTTCATGCCATATTGGGGTGCGCAAGTACCTTGCGCACCAATGGTGTTTTGGATAGACTTGGGTGACACCTTTAGGACATAGCCAAAATTACCACTTCAACCAGCTTCAGCATGGTGGCACATAAGTGTTTGTATGCAGGTACCTTGGGTGCCTTTTTAGGGACTTATCCAAATAATTTATCCATTCCACGATGGGTATTCCCCCGCACACCGGCTTGGTCTAAGTGTTGGTCCCTTCTCTACTGTCACTGACCCCCATGAAAAATGGAGAGTCACACCATGAACTTTTCGAGCCTGATTGAGGCCATTCTTAGTCGTAACACATAAAAATACATCTTAAATTGTGGTTAAGTGCATGGAACACATTTCATGGTGTCTACAAACATATATAATATTTTAGACCATTTATCATAAATATTACATAATATTAAAAATTATCATTATTTTTAAATCAATTAATAACATATTTTTTATCATTAAATTCCCCTTAATGTTATTTTCATGACTATTCAAAATATTCTTCTTTAATGTAGTCTAGATAACATTTAGGATAAAAATTAATAATTAAAATTTCTTATTAACAATCATTTTTTCCTTAATATTAATATTGGTCTATTTTTTAGAAATTTTTTATTACTTTAATATTTTTAAAATCATTTACCTTGATTTTTCTACTTCCGACTCAAGAACTCTTTCAACATTGTGTAAGAATTTTCAATAATTAAACTGTTATTAAAAATAAAGAAATTACTATTAGAAAATTAATTTTAAAACCTTATTTATATTCATCTACATTAATTTATCATGTATTTATGTTCATATCATTATTCTAATGACATATTAAAATTATTATGTTTGTGAGTGTGAAATTTTTATAAATATTCTAAATATAAAATAATATATAATCCATTCTCAATGGAATGCTGCAAAGAATACAAAATATTTTAAATATATAATAATTTAAATTCTAAATACACTCATAAAATAACATTTATAGAAATTTTTGGGATATTTTTTCCATTATCCCTTGGTCTATTTACAAAATATATCTTTAACCACAATGTCTAAATATTAATCTAGGTAACATATTTTTTGTCTTGAAATAAAATTTAACCTATTAAAAATTGTTTACAACATGATTCCAAATATGGATAAAATTGTTTAAAATTAAATTTCCACTGGTGGTAAAAATTAGTTATAATATAATTTAAAAAACTTAATATATTTTTTTAGAAAAAATCCTTTTGTAATAAAGTTGAATTTATACAAAAATCATGTATAATATTGAATATGATGAACGTAAATATTTTAAGATAAATGAAAGGGATTCATTTGTCTTAAAATTCAATCTATACCAAATATAGCATTTTATAAAATTTATTAAAAAAAGTGATCAAAAATAGTTCCTTTATTAATATAATATGTCATTGAGGATCTAAAATGAACAATAGGTCAATAAATTCATTATTAAAATTTTAAATGTTTTATTTTAATATATAAACACCGGTTTTATCTAAAAATAGGACAATAAAAATTGATTTCATTTTATATCATGATGATGTAATAAAAGTGAAAAATTTATAAAAACCATATTTTTAATCATTCACAAAATATAAACTATTTCATAAAAATTAAAAAACCTAACCCAAATATAATTTTTACAAGATTAATTTAAAACTATTATTATAGAAGGAAAATTCTAGTATTTATAAATTTATTTTTTTAATAAAAAATGAAAATATAAATAATTATTCTTAAATAAAAAAAATTATTTCTAAAATTAACTATTTTTAATATTATTTCACAAAAATTACTAATTAAATAAATGTTAATACTGAAAAATTAAATATATAAAAATAATACTACACCAAATTAATGTCATAATGTTTAAATTATTACAATAATTTTGGTTACTCTATGTTTTATTATTCATAAAATTTTATTGATAATTTTTATCAAATATCTCATAAGTTTTTTCAGTTATATGTTATTTTTTAAAATAAACTATTCCCTATTTGATTTATTTAAAAGGTAACTAAATATTGATTTATTACGGTATTGCATGATCATCCATAAACATCAATTCCTTTTATATCATTTCCATTTATTATTTACTGTGTTTCAACATGTTTTTCAATTAAACCCGTCCATTAGCTTCATAGAAGAAAACAAACCTCAAATATAATTGAAAAAGGTCCAACATAGAGCCTCTGGTTCCAAACAAATCCATCTACCCAAATAATGATCCATATAATAAATATCCTCACAATGTAGTAAATGATTTCAAAAATTAATTTAAAATAATGTCTGATGATATTTTCAAGATTTAATTCTCTTATATCTGCAAATACTAAAACATTAAATGGGTCACAAATACACCACCCCTAATAAAAATAATCAATTTACTATTCATTTAAAAAGTTCATGAGATGTATATTGATTTTTTATGGTGTATTACTTGTGAAATTTCATTGAAAAATTATATTGAATCAGACTATTCTTCACCAATTTGTGTTTGAATATCTTATATTGTATTTCAAATAAAATGAATTAATTTATCCATGAAACTATTATTATAATACTTTTATCTTAGGTATCCATTGAAATTGTATATAATTAATTTCTTCACATATTTAAAATATTAATAGAGTAAAATTGTGAAATGATAAATAATTAGATGAGAAATAAATTCTATTTTAATAGTTAAATAACTCGCAAGTATTCCGACATGATAGTATTAAAATATAGAATACATGTATCTAAAAAAATAAGAAAAATGAACCATGAGACCATCCAAAAAAGATCAATACAATTTTTTGAAAGACTGTTTATCCTAAAACTCCCCAATGGCATCCACATCCAACCCATCTCAACCTTTTACCCTACTTATCATCCATAAATTAATAACCTGCAAATGTTATCTATGTAATCTAGAATTTGAGTCTAAATCATTAATATACTCATGATTATAGAGGGTTTCAGTAGTAACACTACTACAAAACAGGCCTTTAACAATGCTAGAAATTGCCTTTATCAGTTATAGAAAAGTGATGAAAATGAGAGCGATGTTAAAATCCTAAGACTTTTATCAGTGCTGAAAAAGAGGTGATAAAGGGTAAATTTATCAGTACATCTTAAAGAGTCACTAAAAGATTCAATTATCATCATTGTAGAAGCAATGATAAAATATTCCATTATCACCACTTTTAGAAGCGCTGATAAATGTGTTTATATCACCGATTTTAAATGCACTAATCAAGATGTTCTTTATCAGTGATTTCAAAAGTGCTGATAAAAGAGAATATTATATTCTTCTATAATATCACAATGCAACATCGTTGTATTGTGATATAATGGCACACTACAACACCACATGTAGTATAAGCACTTGAAACACAAGATATATATCAATAAAAACAAGTCCAAATACAGAATTTAAATGAAATGAAATTTACAACACAAATATAAGAAAGAAGATTATATTATATAAATTTCAAAAAATCATTTATACAATTACAAAAATATAAATTATTACATACATTAAAAAAATAACTGTCAATGTAACCATTATTTCTAATTACTTTCTTTGTCAAACTGCCAACATTGCATGAGACTTTTTGAACTAAGCACATCAACTCGGAAAAAAGAACCCACCTGTATATAAAAACAATTATTATGTGATAAATACTGAAATTAAATAAATAAAAGATAAATATAAATTAATAAAATAATTATATGATCAATAATTTTAATGTGAAATCATCACACTTACCTCTGTGATTGAGCATAGATGACATTATTTCTCTTCCTGTGCTTGCACGGGAAGCCAAGCCAGACGGCCATGAGAAGGTGGAGAGCTACTATCACAATCCAGATACTGGGGAGGGGCAGTTCCTTGTAGATAGTCTAGTTGAATTCCCAATGACCATCAGGTCATTTAATCTCCTAATCCTACGGTCCATGTAATCTATGAACCTATGGGATTTGTAAGCGTTTCCCCTCATCCCTTGAAATGGGGGTTATCAAAAATCAATAAAAATGAAGGCCTTCGGTCCATTCACACATTAATTATATGGACAATGATTTTATTGTGTAAAAATAAATATTACCTCTATAATTGAGAAGAGGTCATGTCATTTATCTTTGTGAAAATGTTTTGAAGGTAACATAAAATATTGTGATAAATGCACCACTGCATAGGTGAAATGATTTTAAGGGAGAAGATTCATAAAAATTGGACAGATCACCCCAACTCAAAAAAAAAACAATCCACCTATACAAGAAACCAATTATTATGTGAATAATGATAAAAAGAAATAAATTAAAGATAAATATAAATCAATAAATCAATTCTATGTAAAATGATTTAAATATACAAGTAACAATATTACCTTTGTGATTAAGAATAGGTAGCATACTGTCTCTTACTAAAAATTAAGTAGAGGTGACATGGATGAAATTAATAAATGGACCACTGCATGTGTGAAATGATTTTCAGGGAGAAGAAGCATGAAAGTTCGACAGAGCACCCCAACTCAAACAAATGAATCCACCTATATAAGAAAACAATTATTATGTAAATAATGATAAAAAGAAACAAATTAATAATATGTATAAAACAATACATTAATTATATGGAAAATAATTATAATGTCAAAAAAATAAATATTCCATAACATAACACAGTCATGTTACCCAATTACCAATGATTCCGTTTTATTTGGCCTCAATCAAGATTCCAAATTATATGTCACTAACATAACACATTTACACACAGAAGTCATGCCAAAGAATGTACTTATAGTTTCCCACTACATTCACACCTAAACCCCATTTTAAAACTTATACACACCAAATCATTTTACAAACATTCCTCAAACCTATTATGTATGTCACTAATTCATTTATATAGTTTTCTAAAATAACCCCTGGAGGCACCATATGGATTTACATAAACAAAACACACCCACGTTAACAAGAAAATGATACTTTTAAAATAAAATGCACCACATAACTGCATGAAACATAATTTGATATAATTATGTAATTTAATAAATCTATTAACAAATTAATAGAAAATTTTCAATTAACAGAACTAGAGTTTACACCAATTCACTAACAATTCTATAGCACACCCCTTTTTGTAAAATTTGTACAAAACCCAAAATCATTTTCAATACATGACTTCCATATTTTAAAAAAATTTCAAATTAACATTAAAATAAGGTACAACATGTTCAAAATGAAAAAAATATGTCATTTTATTTTAAGAACATACTTCTAAACATATCCTCATGTTTGGGCCATTGAAAATAAAATTTTCACCTTTAAAATAACCTGTATAATCCTTGAATAGAAAACAACACTAAAACACACACACTAAAAACATATCCATTTTCTGTTACAAAACCCAGACCGAAGACCAAGGATTACAATCACTTTGAAAACACATTTTACATCACTCACACTATTTAATAAACAATTTCCAAAGTACAAATTTCATTTCTAAAAAACATTCCTAAATATTTAAACACTTCACAACTCTTCGTCAAATGTAAAAAAAGGTTAACATGACCACAATGAACCATTTCCTTTGAAAAATCCTTTTTCCAATACAAACAAATGTTAACAACCAAAAAAACCACATTTCACACAACAAAAATAGTAAATTGAACACTTCCTCTATTTTTTCACAATAAGGCCTATATAGAAACATAATAATTTTCCTTTAGAAAATTTATTTTCTAACACAAATTCATGTCAAAAAATTATCTAAAACATGTTCTCAAAACTATAATAAACTATAGATCAAGTGAAAAGTAACTAAGAGATAATTTTAAATTATCCAACAATTTTAGGAAATGGAACCACCTACCTCAGGTAGAGAAATTGCTGGAATGTGATCTGACACGCCATCTGCATTGCTACCACAATCGAAAACCAGATGTCAGATGATATGTTCGTGCAATTGGTGGAATAGAAATAGTTGAGTGGTGTGATTCGAGCTTTGATTCACTGAGGAGGAGCACCGACGGCGGGTGGTTTCTGCAAAAATCTACTAATAACACAAGGATTTCAAAAATGGTTAGGGCGTTTAAAATATATTTAGAAACATTTATAAGAACGTAAAAATAAGCGCTGATAAAGGTAGGTATTTATCAATACTAAAAAACTTATAAATCTGCCATTATCAACACTAAAAATTTAGCGCTGGTAAATGTTAATTTTATCAGCATATTGGTTAGCACTAATATATCCTCATATTTATCAACATTAATAGAGCGCTGATAAAATTATTTTATCAATGCTTATTACTTCAGCGTTGATAAAGGATTTATGATTATATTTATAAAAAAATTTAAATATTTATATATAATTAATAAATATATATAAATATGAATATAGTAAATATATTTTTTTTAAATATATTTATTATAATTATATTTTTATTTATTTTTAATGATAGAAATATTTTTAAAAACTAATATTTTTATCATTATATAAAACTATAAAATTATACATATACATATTTATTAAATATATATAAATTTAAATATAGTAATTATAATCATTATTTCTGTAATTTTATAATAAATTTAATAATTATATCAATATATATATATATATATATATATATAATTTTATACATAATATTCAAAAATTTATTTATATATTATTATAAATATATAATTGTATAAATATGTTAAATGTACATTTATAAATATATTTATTTATAAATATTTTTTCAGAAAAATATTTTTGACATTATTGATGAATATATCATTTAAAGTGCATGCAGCTATGTTAAAATTGAGTGAAGGTGAATAAATTAAGAATAAGTAAACATTAACATTATTGAAAAAAATGGATATGATTGGTGTGTGTATTGTATATAAAAATGCATTAATTATGTATATATAAAATAAATATATTTCACGTTCTATTTACGTTAAATTGAAAAATAAAATTACATTCAATTATATATCTATTACTTTGCAATTATAGTCAATATTTTAATTTCATATTATTTTTTAATTATAAACCACTATTCAATAAACATATGACTATTTAATGTAAAGCACATATAAATTTTGTAATATATAAATCATATTTATATACATTAATATATACCCATATATTTAATCTATACAGTTTAATAACATTTATTTTCATAATAATATAATTAAAAAAAGGTTTAAAAATAAATAATTTATATCCAATATAATCGTTTTTATCAATAATTATTTAATTAAAAAAAATTGTAATTTTTTTTTAATAAAGACATTCTTGTTTTTTATTTAACTAATTATTTCATTTTATTTATAGAAACATTAATTATCACTTAAACTAAATTACTAATAAAGGATATCCTTTATCAGTGATAAGAACTGATAAAGGACACTATATTTCAAGGCTAAAATTAAAGCATTGATAAACGATGACCTTTATCAACTCTAAAAATAAAGTGCTAATAAACAATACCTTTATCGGTTCTAAAAATAAAGTTTTGATAAAGTTTTCCTTTATCAATTCTAAAAAGGCATGATGATGAAACGTTAAATTTATCTTTGATTTATTTAGTTCTGATAAATATTTCATTCATCAATGTTTTTTATAGTACTGATATATTCCAGCGCTGTTAAAGGCATGTTTTTTAGTAGTGTAAGTGGTACCTCTACTATCATTATGATACATAATGGCAATTACTGTGAATCTAATGGAGTCAAAATATATTGTGGTTGACTATTAAATGGCATCCTCTAATTATTTTTTATGAGGAAATCACACATTGGGAGAGTGAATCTATATGGAATTGGTTATGGGTCAACATATGTTGTGTGTACTAGATTTTTTGTCATATATGTATGATAATCATTAACTATGTCATCTAGGTGATTTACCACTTTTATATAGATATATCCACTAGAAAATAAGATTTCTATAATAATACATGATCAATAAATTGAACCTTATTCATATAATTATTTTGATTTCTCTTCCATTGCTAGTAATTATTTTTGTTTGAGAATATGCTAACAAGGCTATATCTTCTTGATAATTCAATGCACTTACATTATATGTGTCTCTAAAAATTTTGTTCTCTGAGGTATAATCTAAAATATTTTATTTATTGGTATAATATTTGGTATTATAGATTTTGGTACTAGGAATTTTAGGGTATTTATTACATGGCATGGGATCATCAAGGAAAGGATCGTCTTAGGCGAGTATTGTGGGTGAAAGAGATATTATATTCCATAATTTTTTCACGTATTGCGAGGAATAAATTTAAATCAATTATTATTTTAGTAGAAATATAATCACTTTTTTATGTATGTTTTAGGAATTAATTTTAAAATTTATTAATTTATTGTTTTCAATTGGTTTTTTAATAATTGAAATCCATTTAATAACCCTTGTTTTCATTTGTGTTTATAGAAAATATTATTTTTCTGAACAAGTCCATATAAATGTTTTCTTGTTCTATGGTGTGTATAATATTTCAATTGACATTTTTTGACATGTAAACATCTAATATGACATGTTGGTTTTACATAATACTTTTCAATAATCTAGCAAGGCTATGAAATATCATAGGATGTTGAATTTTCCATTTCCTAAGAATTCGTACACTTTTTGTAACTATTTCCTTGTCTCTTCTAACAATTTTGAGTCTTATATGACATTATTTCACATATGAATTTTCATTATAATTATATATTAATTCTGGAATATGAATTTCAGTGGAGCACGACTTTAAAAAACCGATCACTTTAGGTTTTCATTACTCATGAATTATGAAGTGTATTGAAAAAGAGGTTATATATAAACTATAATTATAAAACTTTTATTTTTCTTATGTCAAAAATTTTATATTGTGATATTTCAATAAGCTATGGAGAGGAAAATTCCCTTTTTAATTGTTTTGGATGACCTCACATAGAATTCATTTAGATTCAACAAAATAGAGAAGAATAGGCCTTCAAACATTGAATGTTCTAAATAGAACCAAAATCATGTTAAATACTTGAATAACTATATTTAATATTCATTTGATCCTTCTTATATTTTAATTTCAAATATGAATCAATTCAAAATAACCTAGTACATGTGCATTAAGCTTCCCCATGTGTAATTTAAAATTTGTTCTCATTTTAAAAAAATTGTCCCTCTGCCATTGGATTATATGGAAGCCCACATTCTAGAAAAATTAAAAGGGTTATATAATTTAATTTAGTGTTCCTAGAGATTCATTATGGTACAGATAGTGGATAGAGAGAAATACTAGAAGAATATAAAGGTATATTATTTCACCATGTCCAAATAAACTTCAATGCCATTGTGAGTAGTGGATACTCATTGATATATTGTATAAGAAATTTCTTCCAATTATTGTATCCTGATAAATTTGTACATGAATTTGAATTCATAAATAAATATATATTTTTATTTATAATTTTATTTATTCTAATATTTTTTGAGTAGGTTTATAATATATGAACTAAAATATAAGTCTTCCTTTTACTAATTATTCACATGAGGTTTTCTTAGGAGTAAAGTTATTTTAATTGACTTATTAGATGTATTCGAGTAGTTAAATCAATAAATCATGAGGAAAAAGAAATATATAATAGTGTTTTTGTAGAACCCCAATGATTTTATGGTATGTTTTGGTTAAATACATTCTATTCATCATTGTGTTCCTTTAAAACAACACTCAGTTATTTAGGATATAGACAAAACCTACCCATTAAATATAAATTTTCCACTTCTATGTTTTGAATTTTTATAAATGGTCATCTAGAGTTGTGATCAGTATGTCATTTGGAGTCTGATAGAGCAAACATAATTTTTGGTGAATAGTAACATACCCTTATGATTAGTAATATGAATAGTAATATGACCCTTATGAATAGTAAATAATAATATTGTTTCATTTTCTTAAGGAAATAAGATAATGAGATCTTAATTAGTTTTTCAATGAAAAATAAAACTAATTGCACTTAAAGATTATAATTTTTTGAATTAAATATGACTTTTTTAAAAAATTAAATAAATAATATTTAGAAAATTATTTTTGAAATGTGGATTTTACTTTTGAATTCTACACGCCGAAAAAATGTTTGGGTGAATTATGAAATTTTTCTGAAATGATTACTTTTTCAGTGAATCATAAAAAATACAGTTTTTAGTTTCGGTGTGTTCATGACATCATTAATGATATAATAATGATTTCATAAATCTGGTAGACTTTGGTATAGTTATATAAATTGTGAGGTGTCCCAAGTGTCTTTAAACATGGGAAAATATCATGGGAAAGCCCATGATTTTGCAAATACCACCCATGAGATGTCCCTTGGAAATTATTAAAATAATCCCTCACTTTTCTTATAAATACCAACTCTTCCCTTCATTGAATTCATTCCCAAATATCACTCAACGAAGTTCTGGACTCCTTACCTACATATTAGTCCTAAAAAGTTCTCCTAAATCCCCCAATGTCTTAACCTTAATGTTCTAAGGGTTACACTACAAGGTAAGATAATTCTCAAATTCATTCTTTTTTCCTTTCAAGTTCTCTTTTATGTGATATATCTTTCATTTTTCCATACCATGATCTTATTTTTCTTCTTATTAATGATATAATCTATATTATGATTAATTTCATGATAGGTGACCTTTGTACCCTCTCTTTTTAATATTTTATAAAACCATGTTTCCTAACCGTTAGTCTGCCAAATTTTTGTAAGTGATTTCAAAATTATTCTTTTATTTTGAGTTTTTTATTTATTATTTCTTCATCTCTTCTTACCCAAGAGGAATGAAATCTCCAGAATCATGTATATTATATATTTTCTAATGTTCATGAGAAATTAATCATCAATATTATACTTTCTCCCACTTGCTGGAGGAATTAAAAACAATGTCTGTGACGTGTTGAATTACCAAAATTGTAGACGATGTGATTTCAATTCGCATTAATTATTTCAAGTCTGGTCATGAAACCGTTTATATGGTTGAACCAGGTTATAATACAAGCTTTATGACTCACCCTTGGTTCTGTAATTCTTTGATACTCATGGTTATAACTTATAAAACAAAATGAGGTTGTTATTATCAAACCACTAAAACGATCTAAACGAACGCCATTAATGTTTTAACTAATGAATCATCATCATGGTATATAACCCAAAATCATTATAAGATAATTTATATCTACATAATTACGTTAATAATATTTATTTACAATTCTGGATGTTTAACCATGTTTCAAATGAGCTTCCATTCATGGAAACAAGTAACAAACCATGAAAATCAAGGAAGAAAATGCTTCCAAAACATGAAAATTGAACCAACTGAACCCATAGAAAGGGAGATGAATGAACCTAATAAGGTTATAATAAAGAAATTACATGTATAAGAGGTTATGGAAATATTAATTAATGAAGCTATTTTTGATTATTCAGGTCATTAAAACAAACGAAGTACACACTCGAGCATAAGGTAAGGGGTTTCTCATCTCACTTTCCTTTCTGTGAGATTTCCATTGTTATCCAATTATTTCTTGTATTTGGAATATTTGTACATAAATTTGATATATAATTACATGATTCTATTTTAATTCATGTTATTCAATGATTCCCATGATGGTTATTATGTTCCCGTCATACGGTTCGACCGATTACATTGTGGTAAGGGACTTTCTCTCAGATGTTGTTTTCGTTGTGACTATCACTGTATTGTGCACCTAATAATCCTTATGTGATGTACCGGCTGCCCATTTGGGATCAATTTTCATTTGAAATTATATTTATATTAAATATCCCTAATCTCATGTCATGAATATGTTTTTTTTCTAAATCGTATAGCATTTTACAAACGGTGTTTATTTGGAAAGTTATTTTTATTATGGAAATATTGATGAATCTATATACTCTACTCTATAAGGATATTGAAAGGGCATATTGATATTTTATTGAATAAATTTATAAATAATTATTTGGACATGCAGTGGTGGGAGGGGCCCGCAATAGCCCCTTGATGCATTGGTAGGTCTCATGAGACAAAACAGTTTGGCGACAGACCCATTGAGATTGTTTCCAAAAATCAGAGAGGTTTCTACCCATAGAACTAAACCATTTATACGGTATTATGGTTTCATGTGCTAGATACAAGACGTCCAAATAATATGAATTATATTTATTCATTGTCAGTTATTATTATTATCCATGAGGTTTTCACTATGATAAAATCTATGGATGCAGTTTCATTCTCAGTTTATTAATGGAATTAGTTTTTCATTTATTCACTATTCCATATTGATAATGTCTAATTGATTATGATTAACTTATTATTGTTCTCATGCTTCCACTTTTTGTAACCATTACTAATCGTTTGAGCTCAGCACTTTCATTTTCTTCCTTCTACAGGCAATGAAGAGAAGGTTTACTTTTGAGTTCCTGTGGATACAGTTTTGAGTTTTTTGTTATGTATTGTAATTTGTAACCTTTTCCAATGTAATTTGAGTTACATATATGTATCTAGTTTTTTCAAGACTACTAAACTGATCATTCCTTCATGAGTTTTATTCCTTATAACCATTCCAATATCACATGTAATGCACCAGTTCTAGCCTAGAGGGTTCGGGGTGTTACAGTTGGTATTAGAGGATGTTTTTTAGAAAATTTGGAAACTACAGTAGGAAATGTATAGCAGGGAACAAATACCTAATGTAGAATCTATGTTTTAAAATAAAAGAACGTCCTGGTATTCTATTAAGGAATAGATTATGTGGATATTTTAAGCAATACATCCTTATCTGGATACAAGCTGATAGAGGCGGCTCTAGAAAAGATGTATCGAGGGGTAAAACATGAAAACAACGCTTTGAGCTAAACTTGAACATGAACTGGTGCACGAAAATGGCCCTTGCTGCACTCTTGGTTATGACACTCCTAGGGGATATGCTTAGAATAATTTATATTTTCTTTAAAATCCATTTTGAAGGAGTTAATATAAATTTTTCCTCAGAGGAACCTTGTTTATAAGATTAGTTATTCATAGAATTTCAATATCTATTGAGTTCTTTTCTATTTGATATTTATAAGATTAGATATGCATAGAATTTAAATCTATATTGAGTGATTTTATATTTGATATTCATAAACTAATCTAGTGTACCCCGTTATTTAGAAATGGTGTCTTATGGAAGAAGGGATATCAATACTCATGGGATAGGTAGGGATCTCCCTACTGAGAAAGTCAACGCAGTCAACATTGGAACAGATCAGATTATGAAAATATTGGGACAACTTACTCAAGTTGTTACAAATAACCATTCAACACCTATGTTGAATCATTTCATGTGGCAGAAGCCCCCATCTTTCAGTGGGGCTACTAATGTAGTGGTTGCTGAGCAATGGATCAAGTCCCTTGAAAAGATATTCATGGCGTTAAGTTGCAATGAAAATGAAAAGGTAGTACAGGTAGTATATTGTCTCAATGGAGATGCTTATCAATGGTGGTCCCTGATTCAAAATACCACGGAGGAAGAAGAGATAGAGGATACGGAATGGAGAACTTTTAGGGAAATATTCTATGAAAAATGTTTTCCTCGTGAGCAACGAACTGAAATGAAGAGGAAATTCTTTGGCTTGAAACAAATGGAAGAAGACAGTGTTTTAGTGTATGAGGCTACCTTCACAAGGCTAGCCAGGTATGTTTTGGATTACGTACGTGACTCAGCAGAAAAATTTGATAATTTCATTGAAGGTCTAAATCCATGTCTTCAGAGGGCACTGGCTTCTCAAACATTTTCATCATATGATCGAATTGTATCAAGTGCTATCAAAACAAAGAATGAATTTGCTAGATCAAATTTTTTCAATGGAAACCAAGATAAGATGCGGAATTCTGATAACAAAGGAAAAGGAGAAGCACCAAATAAGGGAAAGGGAACAAATAGTTTCCCATTATGTGAGAACTGTGGGAAGAATCATCCCGGGAAATGCTTTAAAGAAAAGGGAGTCTGCTATAACTACGGAGAAAAGGGTCATTGATATGATGAATGCAAGGGGAATAAAAAATTAAATGATGTTCAATTCTACAATTTCATAGAGATGGGACACTATGAAAATGAGTATCCTAAGAACCAAAGAAACATGCCTCAGAAAAATATAAGAGGGAAAGGGAGAGCCTATGTGATTACAACCGCAAAGGTTGATGTTCCTAGTCATGTGGTGGTAGGTACTTTAATTGTTTCCTCAACCGTAGACAAAACATTATTTGGTTATGGATCATCGCATTCATTTATATCCTCTCAGTTTTCTAAGAAAATTAGATATGTTCAATTTCATTTAAGAAAGTAGTTTTCAGTCAAAACACCCATGGGATGTATCATTGCAACAAAGGCATGTCGACTAGTCCCCCTCCAAACACCAAAACATGCTTTAGATGCTAACCTTATCATCATACCCATGACTAAATTTGATATAATTATCAGTGTGTAATGGCTATCAAATTATGATGTGAGGATTTATTGTAAGAAAAAGGAAGTTAAAATTTTTGAAAATGGTCTAGAATCTCTTAACCTTAAAGCAGAGACTTCGCCATATGATTCTTATCAATACCCACCCCCAGTAGCTCTACTGAATGCAATTCTTGTAGAGGAATAGAACCCAATATCTATGGGTGAGGAAATAATTTTTAAAATTAAAGAAGTGCGTATAGTGAAATAATACATTGATGTGTTGCCAGAGGATTTACCTGGACGTCCTCTTAAGAGGGAAATTGAGTTTTCTATTGACTTAATTCCTGGTAAAAGGCCTATATCAAATACCCCATATAGAATGGCCACTATGGAGTTAGTGGAGCTAAAAAACAACTAGAAGAGTTGAGTGAAAAAATATTTATTTGACCTAGTGTTTCTCCATGTGGATCCCCGGTCTTGTTTTTAAAGAAGAAATATGGATCCATGAGGCTATGCATTGATTACAGAGAAATCAGTGCTACTACAATAAAGAATGTGTATCCTCTACCCCAGATTGATGATTTATATGACCAAATTCATGAAGCTAAATACTTTTCAAAGATTTAACTTCGATCTAGATATCAACAACTGAGTGTGAGGAGGGAAGATATTTCGAAGGCAGCATTTCGAACCAGGTATGGGCATTACGAGTTTACAGTGATGCCTTTTGGACTGAAGAATGAACCATCTATATTAATGGATTTAATGAATAGATTTTTCAAGGAATATCTTGATAACTTCTTTGTGATATTCATTGATGATATCCTCGTATACTCAAAAATCTATTAAGACGATGAGAGCCACTTGCGATTTATTCTGGTAACTCTTAGAAGAAATGAATTATATGTGAAGTTTATAAAGTGATAATTCTGGCTTCAATTAGTTTCTTTTCTAGGCCATATTATCTCGAAGGATGGAATCCTAGTTGATCCTACGAAGACAAAGGCAATCCAAGATTGGCCCACGCCAACAAACATAGCTGAGGTACGCAGTTTTATTTTCTTTTCAGGTTATTATCATCATTTCGTGTAGAATATTGCCCAACTGGATAACCCACTAATGAAGGTCACACGAAAAGGTGTTAAATTTTCTTGGACAAAATATTGTGAAGAATTTTTCAAAGAACTTAAGAAAAGATTAGTCAATGCTTCTATATTGACTCTACCATCGGGGAATGACGGGTTTGTTATTTATAGTGATGCTTCCAAGGAAGGACTTGGTTGTGTCCTTATGAAAAATGATAGGATTATTGCATATGCATCACGATAGCTAAAAATTAATGAGAAAAACAATCCTACTCATGATATTCAGTTAGCTACTGTAATATTTGCATTGAAGGTATGGAGACATTATCTCTATGGTGAAAATGTGAGATTTATACTAATCACAAGAGTTTGAAGTATATTTTCTCACAGAAAGAACTCAACATGAGGAAAAAGAGATGGCTTGAACTACTGAAGGATTATGATTGCACGATACACTACCACATGGAGAAGGAAAATAAGTTGGACGATGATTTGAGAAAAAAGGATCATGGTGTTTCGAATAAGATGAGAGTTTAAAGGGATCCTATTTTCATGGATCTAGTAAATATGTATATGGGAATAACCATGGAAGGTGAAACATCAATGCTTTTTCAAATGTTTTCCAAATCATATTTACTATAGAGGATAAAAACATCCAAGGCTGATGATGAGGAATTTCAAAAGAATATTAAAGATGTGAATGATTAGAGATTGAGTGACTTCGTATATTAAGATGGAATTTTGAAATTTGGGACGAGACTTTGTGTTCCCAATATTCCTGATCTAAAAATGGAATTGTTGGATGATTCTCATAGTTTCAATTTCTCTATACACCCTAGTAGCACAAATATGTATAGAGATTTGAAGGAACAAATTTGGTGGGACAACAAAAAGAGGGAGATTTCTTATTTTGTGTCAAGATGTATGGTTTGTCAACAAGTGAAAGCTGGAAGGCAATAGCTAGGAGGAGTATTGTAACCTCTTCCAATACCTTAGTGGAAATGGGATAATATCACGATGGAATTTTTTAGGGGACTACCAAAGTCTCCTAGAATGAAGAATTCAATATGGGTCATTGTTGATCATCTTACCAAGTCAGCACATTTTCTTGCTATAAGAGAAGATCTACCACTTGAGCGTCTAGATAGACTATATATTAATGAAGTTGTGAGACTTGATGGAGTTCCCCTATTGATTGTTTCAGATCGTGATCCACGTTTTACATCAAGATTCTGGAAAAGTCTCCAGAAGGCTTTGAATTCTGAGCTTCATATGAGTAATGCATATCACCCTCAAACTGACGGACAGTCTGAAAGGACTATTCAAACTATGGAAGACATGTTTAGATCATGCCCTATTGACATCCCAGGTATGTGGGATCAATACTTTCCTCTGGTGGAATTTTCATACTACAATAGTTTCCATTCTAGTATTCAAATGGCTCCATATGAAGCATTATATGGATGCAGATGTCGAACTCCAACTTGTTGGGATGAAGTTGGTGAGAGGAAACTTGTAGGCCCAGAGATTATTGAAGAAACCACGACAAAGGTGAAGAAAATACAAGATCATATTAAAGCATCCAAAAGTTGGTAGAATAATTATGCTGACAACCGGAGAAAGGACTTTGAATTCCAAATGGGAGATCATGTATTTCTGAAAGTATCTTCATGGAAGGTTTTCTTATGGTTCGGTAAGAAAGGGAAAGTGAGCCCTAGGTAAATCGGAACATTTGAAATTTTGGGAAGAATCTGAGATGTATCAAACCATTTAGCGATGCCGCCAAATATCTCAAGTGTTCATGATGTGTTCCATGTATCATTGTTAAATAAATACATGTCAGATCCAACACATGTACTCACATACGAAGGAATAGAACTAGAACCAGATTTGTCATACTGTGAAAAGCCTATTAGGATTATTGTCACAAGGGAGTAGGTATTGAGAAATCGAACCACTCGTCTAGTAATGGTTCTTTAGAGATATCAGAATATGGAGGAAGCAACATGGGGACCAGACGATTTCATGAAGAATAACCACCCACATCTTTTTAGTGGGCTATATACATAAAAATTTCGAGGACGAAATTTCCGAAAGAGGGAATAATGTTGCACCCCAAACATTATATGGTATGTTTCTGTTAAATACATTATATTCGTCACGGTTTTCCTTTAAAACAAAACTAGGTTATTTAGGATATAGTTAAAATCTAGCCATTGAATATAAATTTTCCACTTCTATGTTTTTAATTTCGAAAAATGGTCATCTTGAGTTGTTATCATTAAGTCATTTGGAGTCTGATATAACAAACATAATTTTTGGTGAATAGTAACATACCCTTGTGAATAGTAATATGAATATTAATATGACCCATATGTATAGAAAGGAAAATTATTATTTCATTTTTTAAGGCAATAAGAGAATTAGATCTTAATTAGTTTTTCAATGAGAAATAAAACTAATTGGACTTTATGATTGTTGTTTTTTGAATTAACTATGAATTTATTTAAAAATTAAATTAATAAATATATAGAAAATTATTTTTGAAAAATGGATTTAACTTTTGAATTCTACACATCGAAAAATGGTTTGGGTGAATTTTGGGAATTCTTTTGAAATAGTTAATTTTTCAATTAATAGTAAAAAATACAGTTCTTAGTTTCGGTGTTTTTATGACATCATTAATGATGTAATAATGATGTAATAAATCTGGTAGAGTTTTGTATAGTTAAATAAGATGTGAGGTGTCCCCAGTGGCTTTAACCATGGGAAAATACCATGGGAAATCCCATGGTTTTCAAATACCACCCATCAGGTGTCCCTTGGAAATTATTAAAATAACCCCTCACTTTTCCAATAAATACCAACTCTTCCCTTCATTTAATTCATTCCTAATTCTCACTCAACGAGGTTATATCCTCTTTACCTCCATATTAGTCCTCCCAAGGTCTCCTCAAGACCCCAAGGTTCCATCCATCATGTTATAAGGGTTACTCAACAAGCTAAGAAAATTCTAAATTTCTTTCTTTTTTCCTTTCAATTTCTCTTTTATGTGGTATATCATTCAAGATTCCATACCATGTTATTATTTTTCTTATTATTCTTGATCTACTCTATATTATGACTCATTTATGGATAGGTGACCTTTTCCCCTATCTTTTTAATATTTTCTATAACCATGTTGTGTAGCCATTAGGCTGTCAAATTTTTGTAAGCGAGTTGCAAATTATTCTTTTATTTTGAGTTCTTTATTTATTATTTCATCATATCTTCTTACCCAAGAGGAATGAAATATACAGAATCGTGTATATTATATATTTTTTTAATGTTAATGAGAAATTCGTTTTCAATCTTCTTCTTTCCCCAATTGTTCAAGGTATTAAAAACATTGTTCGAGATGTGTTGAATTACCGACATCATAGACGATGTGATTTCAATTCGCATTAATTCTTTCATGTCAGGTCATGAAACAATTTATATGGGTGAACCAGGTTATAATACATGTCTTATGACTCACCCTTGGTTCTGTATTTCTTTGGTACTCATGGTTCTAATTTATAAAACAAAATGTTGTTGTTATTATCAAATAACCACTAAAACGATCTAAACGAACGCCATTAATGTTTTAACTAATGAATCATCATCATGGTATATAACCCAAAATAATTATAAGATCATTTATATCTCCATAATTTCATTAATAAGATGTATTAACAATTCTAGATGTTTAACCATGTTTCAAATGAACTTCCATTCCTGGAAACAAGTAACGAACCATAAAAATAAAGGAAGAAAATGCTTCCAAAACATGAAAATCAAACAAATTAAACCCATATAAAGGGAGATGAATGAACCTAATAATGTTAAAATAAATCAATTAAATGTATAGGAGGATATTAAAATATTAATTAATGCTGATAAATTTTATTATTCAGGTCATTAAAAAAATGAAGTTCACAGTCGGGCATAAGCTAAGGGGTTTCTCATCTCACTTTCATTTCTGTGAGATTTCCATTGTTCTCCAATTATTCCTTATATTTGGTATATTTATACTTACATTTGATATTTAATAACATTATTATATTTATATTCATGTTATTAAATGATTCACTAGATGGTTATTATGTTTTGGTCATACGGTCCGACCGATTACATTGTGGTAGGGGACCTTGTCTCAGCTACTATTTTCGTTGTGACTATCATTGTATTGTGCACATAATAATCCATATGTTGTGTACCTACTACCCATTTGAGATCACTTTTCATTTGAAATTATATTTATATTAAATATCCAAAATCTCATGTCATGGATATGTTTGTTGTCTAAACCGTATACTATTTTACATATGGTGTTTATTTGGAAAATTATTTTTATTATGAAAATATTGATGAATCTGTATACTCTACTCTATTTGGATATTTAAAGGGTATATTGCTCTTTAATTGAATAAATTTATAAATAATTATTTAGACATGAAGTGGTGGGTGGTGCCCGCTATAGCCCCTCGATTCATCAGTAGGTATCATGAGAAAAACAGTTTGGCGACATACCCTTTGAGTTTGTTTCCAAAAATCAGACGGGTTTCTACCCATATCACTAAACCATTTTTACGGTATTATGGTTTCATGTTCTATATACATGACATCCAAATAATAAGAATTATATTTATTAATTATTAGTTATTATTATTATCCATGAGGTTTTTACTATGACAAAATCTATGGATACAGTTTCATTCTCATTTTATTAATGGCAGTATTTTTTCATTTACTCACTATTCCATATTGATTATGTCAGATTGATTATGATTCAATTATTATTTTACTCATTCTTCCACTATTTGTAACCCTTACTGAGCATTTGAGCTCACCACTTTCATTGTTTACCTTCGACAGGTGATGAAGAGAAGGTCTACTTTTGAGTTCCTGTGGATGCAGTTTTGAGTTTATTGTCATGTATCGTATTTTGTAATCTTTTCCAATGTAATTTGAGTTACATCTATGTATCTAGATTCTTAAAGACGACTAAAATGATCGTTCCTTCAGGATTTTCATTCATTCTAACCATGCCAATATCACAAGTAATGCACCGACTCCAACATAGTGGGATGGGGGTGTTACACTTTGTATGATATTTAAAATGAAAAATGTTTTCACTTAGGGGGATTCATGTAAAACATGAGATATTAAATTTAGAATTATTTTTATATTAGAAAAAAGGGACTTTTTAATATTTTGAGATGGGTTCATAGTATCTTATTTTTAATCTGATTTCACTCCTGATATCTTTTGTTTTAATACCATTCTATAATATTTTCTTGTAATTGAATTATTTTATTTTTATTTTTATATTTCTCATAAATATTAAATACCCATAAGTTTATTCTACATTTTAAAAAGTGATAACAAAATAATCGTTTTGAACTTAGATTACAACCTCCTCAAGAGGTCACCATGGAGATGCTACATTTAAATTATTTTCATATTAAAATGTTAATAGTGACCCATTAAAAATACCTTCTTTAAATTTATGTCATTGTCTATGTTGTTTGGTCAATTTTTTTAAAATATATTTTTTATAGATTTTTATACCCCAATTGTTTTCCTTTATACCCTAAAATTGATAGGAATCACCATTTTAGAAATATATATGTAATGATTATTGAAATTGAGACATCATTTTTGTATCTTATTATAGAATAATCATCATAAGATCTCCCAAAATCATCAACTGATTCTTTAAACACACCAATAGGAATAGGTTTTTTAACATTAAATCACAATGGATGACAATAATGAATATAAATAATTTTCTTTTCCTTATAAATACATGTTAAAAATCATGTAGAATATCCATATTCACCTACTATATTTGAAATAAAATCTAGTTTCATTCATCAACAAAGATAAGTATGTGTACTTATAGGGGATGATCCACACAAACATGTGTAAAATGATAGGTTTTTCAATTAACAAACTATATTAATTATTAATTTTAATTAATTAAAGCTTATTTTTCATGAGTGAATATGTAATTCTATAAAGACTTCGTTAATTTAAAAAAATATGGATAATTAAACAATTTCAAGGTGATACTTTTCATAAATAATTGGAAATATTCAATATATTATGTATTAGTCCCCCCTCCCCCACAAAATTAGGTTAAACATTTTGACACATTATGTTTACGATGAACATTTTATTTCTGATAGATTCATTTTTAATGCTAATACAATATGATATTTAGTTGAAAAAACATACCCTATTACTAAGACTCTTAAAAAATATAACCAAAAATTCTAAATAGTATAGGATGAAATATCATGTTATCATTAAACCTAATCACAAATTTCCTAATTCCAGTTAAAAAAATAGAATGAATATATTCCAAATTGGATATTTTATCAATATGGTTAGGTAAATAAAGTCTTACAATCCTAAAAACCCAACCTAAATATAAAACTTGTTTCTATCTCTATGTTTTTTGAGGAATTTGTTTTTTAAATAAAAAATTCCAATAAAAATGATTACAACATAAAGAAGTTTCTAAAAATTGAATTTTTTTCTAGGAATACCATACCAATAAAATCGACAATGATTTTTTCTATCTAACCAAAATTTTATCCAAGGATGGAATATTTAGTTTACTGAAAGATTTAACAGATTTGAATAAAATGACTGATTTTTTTCTAGGAAACTAATATAACGCACAACCAAGGTATTTTAAGAGAGAGCTAACACTCATCCTATAAATAATTTCAATCATAATAAACCTATAAAAAATATAAAATAACTTTTTTGAATCTACCAGACCATAAAATATTCTGATGAACACATTGATGACACACATGGGATAATTGGCCATTGACGATTTTACCATAACAAACCAGATCAGTGGAGTTTGTCCTTTATAAAATCTTGAAAATCCGATAGACAACATGAATAAAATTTCTTGTACAATACATATTATATGTGTAATTAATTTAAAAATCCAACAAACTGAAATTTATAAATTTGATTCTAAATTTAAATAGGATTAAAATGATTCAACACATTGTTTACATAATCTTAAACCTTTTAGTGTAAAAACAATTTTTAACTTATTGAAATTACTCAAACTTTTTTTTTATAAAAAATAAATATCAAAAGAATACATTTTTCCTAATAGAACCAGAATCACTAGTGAAAATTATAAGATTTAATATCACTCAAAATTGTTCTATAAATTTTCTATAGGTTCTTGAAACAAATCTACATTAACCTAGGGAATCTCCAATAATGAAAAATGTTTTGGGAGGGATTTGGAAATAGGATATTTAAATAATTTTATGAATGTTTAATTCAACATCCCTTTTCTTGATTCGGTGAAAAAAAATTCATGATATGACATACGTATTAAATTAATGTGTTCTCATAAATGAAAATTCATTATAATTAAAAAAAGAATACCTTGGAATATTTATATTTGGAATTTCATCATTCTCTATAATATAGGGGAATATAAATTTATTGATTATATTCTTGAATTTGGATCCACTATTAATTTCATTCCTTAATTATTTTACCCTAAATTACTATTTGGAGGGATGAAACCTTCTTGAATGACAATCTAATTTTCTAATAAGATTACAGGAAAACATACATGAATTTTGAACAATTATTTCATTCATGTTTATGGAAGTATTTAACATAATAATTTATTTGTTTTGGATATGGTGGAAGATAGATTTAGAACTCATGGAAGAATGATTCTTAGAATACCATTTTTAAAAATAATTAAAAAATCATAAGATTTCCCAAAGGAAATTTTTAAATTTTCTTTTTAGTAGACAAAAATCAATTTAATATTTTTTTATTCAAAAAATTCCCAAAGGAAGACCATTTATCCCCTCATGTGAACACGATTGATTTTTTTTCTATAAATTAGATCCCTGATTTTATGTAATAAAATGAAAAATATTGTTTTGAAAAATGAATTCATGGTTACTAGTTAAAATAATTATTATATGAATGAATCTAATTCAGTTGATGAATGTTTGAGTATTTAAAGAACAAAAAAGTGAATTAATAGGAATTTTTAGTATTATTTTATTTTTAATAAGATAGTTCAAACCATGAAAAATATTAAAGCAACATTTTCTCTTCAAAGGCACGATATAATTTAATGTTGATGAACTGATGAGTGATATAAAATAATTAAAATTTTACTAAAAATTAGAAACATTCATGTTCTTCAAAATAAATAATTCATCATGGAAATCAAACCCATAAATATACTAGTGAAATAGTTTTTTTAAATTGAATTTGAAATCAATTTGTTTTTTTCACAGAAATTTTAGATAGTGATTTTATTAAAGAGTATTCTAATCAGCCTCTTTCAAATTAAAAATCTCTCCAATGTTTGAAATGGAATGACTAACCAAGAATCTCAAGTATTCATTTTTCAGGTAGATTGATGAATCCACCATCATCATTGCAAAAGAGTTATTACAAGATTAATAAAACAATATTTTATGATTCTTTAGATGATACATGAAATTCATAGAATGGTTTTTTGCAGACATGATTATAATTAGACATTCTATTCAGGTGAATAAAATTTTGATATAGTAAAATAAAGAACTCTTTAAAAAAATTCAATGAAGATTGAATTCAATATTTTTTTATGTTTCTTTAAATGGAAGTAACTATATTGATGGTAGTTAGAATCCTTTTTTACCTTTTTTGATATCCAATGAGTGAGTCTAATCTAAATATTTCAGAAAATTGGTATCTTGGTCATTTTAGAAAATGAGTTTGGAAAACTCATTATTGATTTAAATCTCATTAATTTGATAATATTTATTGATTTCAAAAATATAAAACATGTCACTCAAAATTTTCACTTTCAACTCCAATTTCTTGACCATGTTCATGAATATCATGTTATATATACTCACAACTATTTTCTAAAAGGATTATCTAGATACATAAAAATTATCAATGCACTTGATGAATAATAAAAAATCACCATCACTTGTCCTTTTGTAAATTTATCTTATAGTAGAATGACTTTTTATTTTTATAAATCCAAATTTACCATTAAAATATTTTCTATGAGTATCATTAATGAATTTTTATAATTATGTATATAAGTGTTTATGTATTTATTTATAGTCTACGGTCACTATTTTAAAATATTTCTCAAAAATAGTTTTTACATTATTGAAAATTTTCATTGATAAAAATATTGTTCTCAACTAAGAAAAAGTCCATTTTATGGTAGGAAAATGAATTATTATTGTAATTGTATTGTCAAAAAACTAAATCCAAGTTTATTTAAACAATGTCGATTTCAATGCATCCCTTTAGAGACCAAAAACAATGAGTTATTTGAGATGTTCTCTTTTAAGAGTTATTTTATAAATTATTCTTTAAAAAATAACAATAAAACTCTTCATTTGGGTAGATTACTTCAAAAATAGACTAAAAGCTTCATTGATAATAGTTGTAAAAGTAAATTAAGGGATTTTAAACATAATAGGGCATACCTATCTATTCTTCTGGCAATAAAATGGGTCTAAAACATGAATTGGTGATCGATGACTCACACGATTCCCTTAGGGATGTTTTGAGCCAAAAGTTGAAAAATAAATATCTTGTGATTTCTCCTACATTTAGGTCATTATATCAAGATCAATCTAAAAACCAAATAACTATAAATTTGTTATATTGTTTCTATTTAGAACTATATATGTGTTATTTTTTATAGAATAAGTTAATGATTTTCATTAATTATTCTATATTAATATTATCAAGGAGAATAAATAATTAAAAACCAAACTTGTTGAGAAATGTTTTACGTTAATGTGAGTATTTTTTTTGAATTATATTATTGTAAAGGGATTTAATACCTTGTGTCTTTCCATTTATGTAGAAAAATGATATTTTGGATGAGAAACATTATAATTGTCCACCCATTTATGAAACCATTCCTTTTGAGAAATTATATGCAGTTTAAAGTGAGAGACTACATATTTATTGTCTTGTGAATTATAGCACCTCTTATGAAGTTCCTCATTGGTTATAATCCTTACAATTATAGATTCAGTAGTTTTAAAATAAATTGGAGATGTATATCTAATTCAACATTTCAATCAATGATTATTTTTTGACATAATTTGAGTTAAGGATACCAATTTTGATCATACAGAACAACTACAAAGGTACTTAATTAATTTTTATAACATCCTACCATTTTATACATTCTTTTTAATTTTTAAAATTTTCTAAAACTATTATTATAAAGATATTAGTTCTAAGAAGAATTTAATTTCATTGCAAATACTTTTTTTAAAAAAAGTTTATTTTTTATATGTATTTTATGGAACCATTTCTCAATTTATTTATATAATTTTTAAATCAAATTTATTATTGCGTATGTGTCAAACTGGGTAGAGGTTATTCCCACTACAAATGATGGTGAACAAGATGTGTCCTAGTATATCAATTAATATTTGTTCTCCAAATATGGATTTAAATGTTTTTATAATAACTTCTTAAGTAAATTTTTTTTCTAATAAAACATTAAAACATATCAATAGTAGGTTTAAACTATATCATTGGGTTTGTACACCCTATCATAAAAAATTAATTGGTTTATTTTTATAATAGAGAGACCAAATATATTTTTGAAAAAACTATATGACCAAATAAAAATGAATGAATTTTGAGATTCTACAATTCTATATTGGATTATAGGACTACCTTTAAAATTTTAATTTCAATTCCACCTTTCAGACTTCTATATGAAAAATCTATAAAATTACCATTGGAGCAAGAATAGATAGAATTTTAGTCTGCTAAAACTTGTTACAAGAATTGTTTTAGAATATAAATGATTGAAAATTATAATTTCAACAGTAAACATTGATTAGAGATAATTCATATAAAATATAATGTATTTAAAAGGAATGAATCTAGTTTATTCATCATAGAATTATACATAATAAGTGTTCAAATAGAGAGACAAATTGAAGGTATTTTAATCCGAATAGATGCTACAGTGGTAATTATTATTCATTTTTACTAATTGTTTTCTATTTTTTCTACCCAGATTAAATAAAATGTTAATAAAAATCATTAATAGTCAATATAAATAGAGTAAATATATTTAAATAGAATTTTATAGAGCATCAAGTTGATAGTATTCAACTTTATAAAACTATATATAATTGAACACTAGTATGTCTCTATCCTTTTTTACTTATTTAAGGCTATATACATGATTATTGGACTTGATTTATCTTATAAATTTGAAAATATTTGGGAAATTAAACAACAAAACATCTCTTTCAAATCCATTTCATAATTAGAAATTTCTTTTTTTCATTTTTTAATATTTTCACTCTATTGTTCAGTTTTCATTTTATTTTTTTCCATCTCCATTTCTCTTCTATTGTGTTTCTATAACTTTTTAGATCAAATGAATACTTTTTTAATTTTTTAAAATCATGTCATTGAGTGATATAATTTGACCCACTGAACCAAATTTAAATACGTTTTGAAATATACTTTGTCTCGTGGTCAATACTAATGAAAATATATGATAATGTTGTTGATTTTTTTATAACGTTCCACAAATCACTATCCAATTTTTTAAATTTAATAACTATGAGGACCCTAAACCCAAGTCACATATTCTTTATAATGACTATACTCTTGATTAAAATAAATATTCATGATTAAACTCACATTTTATTTAGTTTATCAAACTCATAACGATTTAAAGTGATTGTATGAAAAAAATAATTTTATTTAAAAAACCCCCTTTTCAAAATAAGTATAAAATATATACATTTATATTCAGTTATTTTCATCTATTAGTAGCCAGTAAAAACATATTAAGAATCAATATTTCATATAAAAACTCTTACCTAACATACTTTAGATGTAAATGAAATGCCTGCTCTATTTTTACTAAAATGTATGTGGATATTTACTTGTAGGTTTTTAAATAATCAAGAGTTTCTTTGGGAAGGAAATAAGGATGAAAGTTTGATTTAATGTGTTATAAATGGAACCTATTTTGGGAAGGTTTTAAAAACTAATTGTGTTTTGGAATCTCTTATTTTTAAATTTACATTAATATTAAAATAAAAATTAATTTTGTAATGGCTCAGACCTCTTTGGTCCATTCATTTGTTGAAATATGGTGTATGGGGTGTTATGGGAGGTTATGATGACTTATCCCGAATTAATTTTCAAAATTATAGTTCTTCAAACAATCTTATCTATGTGACTGATGTGAACAATGCATCGATGAGGCCAATGTGAACAGTTCCATCAGTGAGTTCGATGTGAATAGTGACATCAGTGTCAGTTAATCATTCTGTAAATACTGACATCAGTGTTAGTGAGTCATTATGTGAATAGTTCCATAAGTGTCGGTGATTTATTATGTAAAACATTCCCTCAGTGTCAGTGATTAATTCTTTGGACAGTGTCATCATTGTCGGTGAGTCATTCTGTGAATAATTCCATTAGTGATGGAGAGTCATTCTGGGAACAATTCCATTGGTGTTGGTGAGTCATTTTGTGAACAGTGGCATCGATGTTGGTGATTCATTCTATGAACAGTTACCTTAGTTTTAGTGAGTCATTCTGTGAACAGTTCTATCTATGCTGGGGAGTCATTCTGTGAACAGTGTTTCCAACATCAGTAGGTGAACAAGTGTTTCCAGATTCAAATAGGTTCTCCCCTTTAACATTTTCTTTGATGAAAAACACATTCTAGGAATTGTTTTAAAGGATTTAAGGGAGATCCAAAGCCAATAACTCTTATATTAATTTTAATAAGGCTCTAGATGTCTTTACTTGGTCAAACCATGTGGTCTAATGCGATATTCTTTTATTATAAAATCCAGCGTGTCTTAAACCGCTACTATCTAAATCTCATATAGTTACAAGATATATTCTTCCCTTGTTCAAGCTTCCTTTCCCTTGTTCGAGACCCTCAAACATTTCCTTCTTCCTATAAGAGTGTTGTGATCGAACCTTCATCCTCAAATAGATTCTCCTTTAAGTTTCTTCCTACTGGTGCACCCCCAGTTTTGTACAAGTAGCAAGTGTCAATGCTTCATCAATATATGGTATTGTCTAGCTATGTTCTTGTGATTTCATTGATACTTCTCCTCATTTTTTTCATTTACATGTTATAGAATGTGATATCCATGCTTCTAATGGAGTATTCATGGCTCTCAGATGGTGCGGTCGTGTCGCGACATCCTCGAGCGGATGCAGTTGTCACAAGAAAGGGGATCATGTTCCATTGCGTGAAGCGTTCTCATGTAAAGAACCTCTAGAACCATTTGAGGCAGGGGATTTTTTTCTTGTCTATTATTTTACATGGAACTGTAGAGTTAGCATGTTTTAGCAACTGGACCACAATGTAATTGACATAAAAAATATTTTAACTAGTTAAATAAATTGTTAGTGATCGTATGTTATTTCATATTATTTTGCATGATAGTGTAATGCCTAGGATTTTTTTGTTTTATAGTTGGTTCCTGATGGAAAATTAGTAAATAACGTAAATTGGGATTAATTTTAAATTAATTTTCAAATATAATGAGGCATGTAAATGAATCTTGTTCTTCTTGTTGTAATTTTATGTAAATCTAATTGATACAGTAAGGATGTTTAATTATTTTTTTGATAGTTTACGATTTAGGTTTCCCATCATTGGAACATACAAATAATAAATCGTTTAATTCGATAGAGATTAAATAATTGGTTGTTTGATAAAATATAATTCAACATAGGGTTCTGAGTTAACCCTTTGATTGTTTAAGGGTCAGGAGACCAGTTGACATGATGTTTGTTTTCATGTTTCTTGTGTTGTGATGTGATCCTGGATGGCTATTGTGATATGTGGGGGAAGGGTGGCCCATTGGTTGTGAAAACAATTGATTCTTATAGTGGCGAGATACAGTGGTTTATGAATGTGGTTGTTGAGTAGGACATCGAGATGATAAATTGGGTTAGATTTGAATGTTAGGATGCTTGATGAATCTTGTTGGTTGTTTATCTGCTTTGCATTCCCCATTACTCAAGGCATCTGGTCTTGCTTACCCTCCTTCGTAAAGGGGTGATGATGCGTGGGAAATTCCATGTTCATTCTTTGTTTAGATTCTCGAGGGAGGATGGGTCTAGGCACTTTCTATAGTTAAAAAAGACTCGATGGGTTGTTCAACCACACATCTTGTTGATCCCCTAGTTTTTAGAATCATAGAATATATTTCTAATATGTCTGGTGATATTGGAATGTAATATTATTGTTAATAAATTATTGAATAAATGATGTTAACCCATAGGGTTGGAGCTTGTTGGGATGCAATTTATAGGTTTAAATTTAAAGGAAAAGTGGACATTGGTTGTGATTCTAATGAAATACAATGTGGATTTAATAATGGTTAATTAATGTTTAATGATTTAATTAATGTAAATTGTAACTTATAAAAAGGGAATGGAGTAATATAATGATTCTTTTTAAATGGTTGTGTTCTTATAGGATACCTAGTCTTATCAATGGGAGTTGGGAGTCTAAGAGGCATTAGTTTCTGTTGAGTCTAAGTCTAGGTTATTCCCATAGTGTGCTTGTGAGCTATAGTATATTTTTTTTACTTTTTGTGTTTCTATATGCTACTCCACCCCTTCATTTAGGGAAACTAACACCACGAGGATTCTAGGCCTTGGGGGTGTTTTTTCAAACATTCTGTGAGTATGATGGATGACTTACTACCCCCTTTTGGCCCACCCTCTTCTCTTGGTAGTTAATTTTGCTGGTAGTCACAGTGGATAGTCTTCCCTATATATTTGTGTATAGGGATGTAATTTCTTTTTTATTTACACACATATATTCTGGATATATTTCTCTATGGAATATTATACGTGTAACGTGTATATACTATGATGTATTGAGGATCTTTACTCGGTGTCTGGGATATAATGGATTGAGGTTTAATAACTGACATATGATACATGTTATACGAGTTTTAGTGGCTCCTATAAACTAACTGGTATCATTTGATACATGGATGTGGTGGTTATACTACATGAGGTACATATTCTGGTGCTTCACCCAGGTTTCTGTGGGGAAGCCTTTTTGGAGAGATATGTCTTAGGACATGGGATGTTGGGGAAGAGTGGAAAACCAATGGGATAGTTGTAGCGATGTACCTTTGATATTCATTATTATATTATATATTCTGGTATGCAATTCTTTGTGAGAGTAACCATGCTGAGGATAAGAAATTATTATATCTCATTAGGTGATGAGTTAGTTTCCCTTGTTGTCCACTATGCTTTAACATGCATTCATTACTTTTGCACGAGAGTATCTAGGGTGTATCCTACTGAGTATATTGTCATACTCACCCTACATTTATAAAAAATATTTTTCCGGTCACGTGGATCAGGATGGAGATCAGGCAGGTTACTACTATCTTGGGGTTGAATGAGCTATTCAGTCTTTATTGTTGCAGTTGTTTTTACGTTCTGTTGGTCCTTCTAGTTTTCACATTCATTTGTAGTTTTTTTTCTTACATTACAAATGTGTACTTGGGATTTCATTTATATTGCAGTCTAAGTTGTAATTGGTTGGGGTGTGTATTATCTCTCACTTTCTCATGAGTTCTCTTAGAGGGTAATGCCTCCTATTTGTGTGTTTTCTATTCCATCAGTGCTAGTCGCCAACACGGGGCCTACTAGAGGAATCACTCAGGGTCATTATCTCCTTTCTCACATTACCGGACTAGGAGGGGTACACCTTGTAAGAAGGGGATAATAATAGAGTGGTATCAGAGGTCAGGTTTAGGGATTGGATAGATTTTGGTGTTAGGCACATGTGAGGTTGCATGGGTTGGTAGGGAAAATGTGTCATTCATGTCTATCAAGTGTGGTAAAAACTGGAGAACGGCTGAGACATAGTCATTTACAACCCCCTATGATCTCACACATAAAACATTATGTTTACAAGGTCTAGAAAACAAGGTGATAAAAATTTGAAGGTAGATACCTATGAAAGGATCACGTTTCATTTTTTATGCATGTGTTTGAATGGGTAGAACACGGGATAGGTAAACCTAAAATCAATAAATGAAAAAAAATTAATTAATTAATGTTTAGTCTTACCTATTATAGGATTAAAATATCCAATTGTTTTATTTATTTTGTAGGTATGGCTTCAGGTTGACATCCATGTCAGGTTTATGCAGAATATGTCCATCAGGTTGAGCCAGAAAATCGCCATAGGGTAGAGGTTGACGACGACGACACTTGGACGAGGACACTTAGTGCGTTTCAGCCACCATAGTATGAAGAAGTACAAGGGATTCATTTAAGATGTAGTCACATAATACTGGTTAGAGTAGGTTGAGATAGTGTCCACTGTGATCTGTGCCTCGATTGAGTAATGGGTGTATTTGGTCAGGACAATGCTGTGTGGACCATCGAGGTAGAGGTGGTTCTTGTTTCTCAATGATTGTGAGGTGTTTCAAGAAAATTTCTGAGTCAAGTTCCTTTTGTCAACCATGAAGTCATATAGTCTCCATGAGTTTTTTACCATTTGATAAAGGATCTCAACTGTGTAAGGGTTTTGAATCCATTTTGGAATCCATTTATAATATGATTTTGATATTTTTTCAAATGAGGAGGCCAGGATGTGGAATTTAGAGGAGGCTTTGCATCCATAGATCCAGTACTAGGTCTCCCCATTTATGATGAAGGCATATCATGTGGTGCTGGTGGGGGAAGATTATTTTGAGAGGACATTGGCCAGAAATGGGTCATCATGAGAGGGGAGTGATTCACGCTCAAATTTACCCAAGAGATGAAGGTAGAATGGTCCTTGTAGTTTGGTTTGGGTTATCAAGTCCTCAGAGACCTAAGAATTAACCTACATACACAAACATTATATGGCTTTTTTTGGATATGAATTGGCCAACATGAGTTGATTTAAGATGGTTGAAAATTAACTCTAGGAGACTTAAGTGAATTCAATTTAAAAGAGTGAGTTGATACTAGGTTATCACTTGAGGTGGATTGGACGTATTTCATTTTCAATGATTTCAATTTCTTATATTTGAGATGGTTTCACTTAAGAAGATAAAACAACATCATCACTTATTGGTTTAATGCCTAAACCCTCTAATAATAATCACCTATAAACTTGAAGGATCAATTTTTTGAGCACTTCAAGGTAAATATTTGTATTAGAACTTGAAGTGTGTGGCCTTAAATTCAACAAGGACGATGGAGTATAAAAATCATCAAATAAAAATCTCAATTAAATAAGTGATTAGACATTAATGGGGTGATAAATAACATCCAATACAAACCCTATATACTCCCTTGGATGATCCCATAAGTGGGTTATCCCTCCATTTATTCTTATGGTTTCAATGGATGCAGGAATTAGACTCATGAGGGAGGAAATGAAGAAGTAAAGAAAATAATAAAAAGAAAATGATCACTCCACCGTTGTGTGAATAATTTCACAAGGTTTGGTATGAATGAATTCACACCATGAACCAACAGTATCAAAGTGATATGAAGAACAATATAATAAGAGGAAAATAATATTTTTATTAAGAAACTAATGTTCATTGAACAACTTACATGTGAAAGACAAACATGAGACAACAAAATCGCAGCATAACATTACAATTGAACATCGCACGAAAGATGAAAAAATCATCCACCATCACTGCCTTAAATAGTCATTTTTGGAGTCTTAGGTCGATCCTCCAACAGTATAAATCATCCCACTTGATTATGGTAGGCCTAGTGTGGTGGAAAGCTTGTGGAATTTGGACTTTCCCACACTTGACCCGAGGTGCCCGCCAGCTTTCATCCACCGAAAAGACGTGCTTTTAAGAACTTCTAAATGGACGAATCAGAGTGAGAAATAGCGGAACAAAATGAAGCCTTAGATGTCTCCTAACATCCTATAAATTTTATTCCCATTTTATATTCTTGGATTCCGAGATATGAACATACTGGTAGGATGATTTCTGGGCCACAGAATCTGGCCCAGAATTTTATCTCCAAATTGGGCAGCCTTAATGTACCCAATGGAAGCTGAATTAGCACTATATCCTTCAGATTTATTTGTTTATATATATGTCTTCTGGTATCCCAAGAAATTTGGGATTAATTTTCCTTGTATGTTGTGGCCCATATTCTCATCAGTGGGATAGTTTCCAATCTTACTTCTCGAGAATTGTTTCCTTTCATCACAAAATATCTCCATCTTCTTCTATAAATTTTTCACTGATACCTGAATGAAACATGTTCATATTTATGTGTAGATCAATTTCCCCAAATATAATGTTAATATATGGATAATTACATTCCTTTTAATCATATGAATCATTGGTTACTTGACATGATGTTCGAAAATATACCCCAGAATAGTGCATTTTAAGAAAGAATTACAATCATAATGTGAAGTGAAGTTCACAGTGTAAAATTAACTAAAATGGTGTTTATGAATAATATAGCACAAGAATATTATATATATTAAAATTTTATATTATCCTCATTTAGTGGCTAATCACTCCCCCCAACCTGAGTTTTTCTAGTCCAGAGCAAAATATATCTCAACAACATGAAATTAGAATTCCCTTTTCCAAAAATATTTTAATACATAATGATCACTAAAAAACCCTTATACCAAACAATAATGAAACCCATAAAAATATTTTAACACAAGAATTTTTCATAATCATATCCCAATCCCAAGCCCATTCTTTGGATAAAATTCATTTCCATATTTTATCCAATATCAATTAAGTATGAAGATGAGTTGTGTATCACAATAGACATGGGGGTTCATCTTTATTCATGTGGGAAATGAAGGAAGAGCTAGGTGGAATCACATTTCAATATTAAGATGAGTATAAATTTTTTTATTGTATTGTTTTTTTTGTTTTTTTTTTGTTTTTGAAATTTTTCCATTGTAATTGAAATTGCACTCAAAAGAGTCAACCCCTGTAGTGAGACTTTTCTGATGACTCCAAAGCTCAATGACCTTAGGGAACCAATTGAATACCATTTAATCGGTCATCATCTCGAGTTAACTCAGTCAAAAACAAATTCAAATTACCAAAAGTAAATATAAAATTACTCACTCTGGGCCAGACATCTATGGAGTCACGATCCCCATGTGCCAAAAGCCACACATTAGGTCATTTCATTACTCTACGTGAAAATTTAATGTTTTTTTAATTTTTTTGTTGAATACTCGTATAAAAATTAAAATGATCACCAAACATATGCTATTTATTTGGGGGACCCCATAAACTCAAACTAATACCCCACTATATAAAAGACGTGCATTGTAACCCTTTTTTTTATTTGGATGAAAATAGAAACTATGAAATATCACATTGGACAACCACACTATCCAAAATCTATGATCATGAAATTATAAAATGATTAAAATCAGAATCAAGGAATGCTAAATTATTTTATATTCAGATTCAAAGTGTGCAATTTGTTCAATGTTAAAGGAATTTTTATTTCCATTTACACATTTTTTTTCAAATCATTCATTTTTTTACATAAAAGCATTTATTTATTATATCCCCACCCCAACATAAAATAACACTATCCCTAGTGATTAAAAAAATAAAATTTAAAAGGGGTAGAGGTAGAGAAAGAATGTTCAAAAAGGAAATTGAAAATGAGGGTCATGGAATTAAGTCACCTGGTGGTTGAAGTTGAAATTCTTGCAGCTCCCTTTTAATCCATTGATATCCATGTCACTTGCATAGTTCCATAGAATAAAAACGAAAAAAACAAAACAAAAAAAAACAATATATATATAATAAATAAATTAAAATATATGTATATATATAAAAATTACAGAATAAGGAAGCACAAAAAGTCATAGGTCAGTTGTAAGTGCGTGCCCATGTCTGCCTTCGGTCCAGGGTTCGAATCCACGTAGCTTTTCCGGTTGTGACGGGGTTTGACCCATGACCCACAATGTGTCCCTTTTTATTATTATTATTATATTATTATTTAATTTTTGGTATTTTTATTTTAACCAAGAAAAACATTAAAATAAAACAAAATGATGATACATTGTATTCTTTTTAAATTTTTTGGTAAGGCATTACTCAAGGATCACACCACGTGACACGGATGAATATGGTGCTCCCCCTTCATACCCATCCATACTCGTAATAGAAGAACAAGTCAACAGTCTATTTTTTCTAAATATAAAAATGATTAATTAATCCAATTTAAAATATAAATTTTATTAAAACAAAAATATTATAGGACACTTGAAAACCATGGGTTGCCTCCCATGCAGCACTTTGTTTAATGTCGCTAGCCTGACATGGATCCTAAATCTATCAATTTTTTCCTGGTTCATAGGTTTGCTCAGTTAACTCAACCTCTATTTTATGTTTATTGAATGATTCAATTAATGGTTTTAACCCTGGACCATTGACCTTGAAAATTTAACCACTTTTGGGATCTTGAATCTCTTCTGCACCATGGGGGTATACATGATGCACTATGAAATGACCTGACCATCTAGACCATAACTTTTCTGGGTGTAAATGTAGTTTTCAGCTATACCAGAGCACAAGTTTTCCCGGTTCAAAATGTTTGACCTTGATATTCCTAGATTGTTAGGCTTGAACTCTAGATTTATTGATCCTTGAAGTTTCCTAAGCCACCATCTTCAGTTCCTCAAGTTCATTGAGATCTAATTTCCTTTTTGTTTCGGCCATTGAGAGGTCACAATCCATTTTCTTAATTTCCCAAAAGGCCTTATTCTCAATTTCAATAGGTAAATGGCATGATTTTCCATAATCCAACCATGATGGTGACATTCCTTTGATGGTTTTTTATGTTGTACCATATACCCAAAGAGCATCCAAGAGTTTCTCTGACCAATATTTCATAAAAGGATTGACAGTTTTCTCAAGAATTTGTTTGATTTCAAGATTGGCTAACTCAGCTTGACCATTGGTCTGTAGGTGGTAAGTAGTAGACACTTTTTGAAAAATTCCATATTTTCCATGGGTGATGAGAGTGGAAGATTTCAAAAATGACTTCCATGATCACTAATTATAGCCGGAGGAATTCCCAATCTAGAGAAGATGTTTTCCATGAAAAATCTAATCACATTTTGATGATCATTAGATTTTGTAGGAATGACCTCAACCCATTTGAAGACATAATCGATAGATAATAGAATGTAAAGATATCCCCTAGAGTTTGGGAAGGGACCCATGAAATCAATTCCCCAACAGTCAAATATTTCAACCACTAAGATGATAGTGAGTGGAATTTGATTCCTTTTTGTGATGGACCCTACAAGTTGAAACCTAGGATAGCTTTGAAAAAATGTGTAGGAATCCCTTGAGAGGGTGGGCCATAAAAGACCACATTGAAGAATCTTATCAGATGTTTTATTATAGGAAATGTGACCTACACTTGCCTCACTATGATAGAATTTAATGATGGACTCGTGTTCAGATTCTGGGACACACCTCTTAATGAATTGGTTAGGGCAGAACTTATAGAGATGTGGATCATCAAAAACATAGTGTCTAACATCAGAAAATAATTTCATTTAATATTGAGTCCCTAATAATTTTGGAATGACTCAGGTAACTAAAACATTGGCTATGTCGGCGTACCAAGGGAAGTCACTCACAAAGTAAAGGTGTTCATTTGGAAATGAATCCGACACAGAAAGGTGATTTTAGTTGTCTTTTATTTCTATCCTAGAGAGGTGATCAAATACAACATTTTCAACTCCATTTTTATCCTTGATTATGAGGTCAAATTGTTGTAAGAGAAGGACCCAGATAATCAATCTTGCCTTAGCATCTTGTCTTTGGAAGAGGTATTTTAGTACATAATGGTCAGTGAACACAATGATGGGGGATCCTAAGAGGTAGAACCTAAACATCTCTAAGGAAAACACAATATAAAGTAACTCCTTCTCAGTATTGGTGTAGTATATTTGGGCATCATTTAAATATTTTCTTGCATAATCAATGACAAAAAAAGATTTATCATAACGTTGTCCTAACACAGCTCCTAGAGAAAATTCAGTGGCATCACACATAAGTTCTAAAGGAAGGTTCCAATTTGGAGATTTCATAATGGGAGGAGAGGTGAGAGAGGATTTGATGATTGAGAATGAACCCTCATAGATTTCTGTCCAAACATATGAAGCATCCTTTACTTGGAGATCACAAAGGGGACGAGATATTGAACTAATGACCTTAATGAATATTCTATAGAAACCATCATGTCCTAAGAAAGACCTCACTTCCTTGACATTTTTGGGTGATGGAAGGTGACAAATGATGTCAACCTTGGCTTTATCAACTTCAATACCCCTACCTGAAACCAGATAGCCTATAACTAGTCCCTCTTTAACCATGAAATGACATTTTTCCACGTTTAGAACCAGATTCGTTTCTTCACATCTTGACAAGACTCTCTCCACATTCTGTAGACATCACTGAAATGTATCCCCAAACACAGAGATGTCATCTATAAAGACCTCTAGAAAATACCCTACCATGTCTGAGAATATTCCCATCATGCACCTCTGGAATGTTCTTGGAGCATTACATAAACCAAAAGGCATGTGTTTGAAGGTAAAGGATCCCAATGGACAGGTGAATGTAGTCTTCCCTTGATCCTCTAGGGAGACCTCTATTTGATTGTACCCCGAGTACCCATCTAAGAAATAGTAGAATGCATGAACTGCCACTCTCTCAAGGACTTGGTCAATGAATGGTAAGGGGAAATTGTCTTTCTTGTTGAATGAGTTTATCTTCCTATAGACAATGAAGACCCTCCATCCACTACTCACCCTGGTTGGAAGAATCTCTCCATCCTTATTGGTTATCACTGTGATTCTGGCCATCTTGGGAACCAATTAGATTGGGCTGACCCACTCACTATTAGCTATGGGATATATGATACCATATTTCAACAATTTAATAAGTTCATTCCTTACTACCTCCATGATATTAGGATTGAGTCACCTTTGAGGTTGAATAAATGACTTTGAATCAGATTCCAGAATAATCCTATGAGTCCCAATAAGTGGGTTAATCTTGGGAATATCAGACACAATCCAACCAATGGCTTTCTTATGTTTCCTATGAACATCTAGAAGCATCCTGTCTTAATTGGATTCAATATAATAAGAAATTACAATAGGATTTGTTTGATTGTCCCCTAGGAAAGCATATTTGAGTGCAGTGGGTAGTTCCTTCAATTGAAGATTAGTTCGGTTCCGAATTTTAGCAGAATATTGGTACATTGGATCCAGATGAATTTTATTTACTAATGCTTTAGATAGGATTGATTCCCCGCATGTAGAAGTTTCAGCTACTAGATTGTCCTGATTAGATTTAGGGATGGAAGTAGGAGTGGTCTCCAATAAAGTGGTTTCATGAAAGGTTTCACTAATTCATGGACCTAAGACTTCATTATAAGAGCAATTTGAAAAAGATTTTATCCAAAGAGATAAACTTATTTAATATGAACAAATGAAATCAATCTCATCCTGACTTAAACATTCCTAAAATATTCCATGATGTTCTATGGATTCATTATCAATTCTTCCTATCATGTATACTTCATGAATGTCCTCTTCATCCCCTATTTTTGAGATTTAATTATATATGTTCAAGTCTAGACTCATGTTTCCAAAGGTGATGGTCATGATCCCATTTCAGACTCGGATAACAGAGTTGATTGTTGAAAGGAAGGGATGACCAAGGATAATAATGGTTTGTTCCTTATTTCCTATGTTTGGATGGTTGTCAAGGACAACGATGTCTGCAGGGTAGATGATGTTTTAAACCTTTACCAGAACATCCTTTAAAATACCATTTGGGACCCTAATGCTACGATCAGTAATATGAAGTGTGATAGATGTGGGTTGGAGTTCATCTAGGCCTAACAGTAAGTAAATAGAATAGGTAATAATATTGACACTAGCACCTAGGTCAAACAAGGCCTTGACAACTTTGCTCTCTCCTAGTTCAACATTGATGCAAGGGAAACCAGGGTCTTTCAACTTAGGAGTAATGGTCCCTTGAATGGTTGTACTCACATTAGTAGCCAAAAGGACTTGGTTTTAATGTGAAAATTTTCTTTTAAAAGTGACAAGTCCTTAAGGTACATTGAGTATGTAGGTATGGTTTGGATGGAATCGAGAAGCGGAATGTTCAACTTGACTTGGGAGAATATTTCCCTTAATGGTTCACTCAATTCAGGCTTGGTTTTCCCCCTCATGCATCGAGGAAATGGTGCAGGTTGTGGGGTTGTTTGTTGAAGAGTTGTTTCATTCACATTGGTATCAGTTTCCTCCATTTGATATTGTGGTTAATTTTAATTTTCATCTAATTTTGAATCTTCGAATGGGTTCTAAATTTGTTGTTTAGGTTTCTCAATTTATTTCCCATTTCTAAAAATAGTCACAACCTTTAGTTGTTCATGAGTTTTTTGAGTGCAACTTGACACTCCCCTTGAAGTTGAGGATGGAACCACCTGCGTAGGCCTGAATACCTTTCTAGTTTTCATGGTTTTAATTTCTTGTTTAAGGGAAGAGACTTTCGAGTTCATCCATTCCATTTGTTTGCACAGTTGTTCTAGTTGGCTTTGTGGAAAAGTTTGGGTTTGTGGTTGAGAAAATTGGTTTATCCTGGGGGGGGATATTTTGGAGGTGGTATGGTTTGTTGAAAATGGACCGGTGGATATTGGTATTGGATAGGTTGGGTTAGGAACTGGTCATGGGTTTGGAAGTATTGATGGGGGTAAGGGCTTTGTCCCTATTATTGGCTAGGTTGCTAGTTATATTTCCAGCGGAAGCCTAAGTGGTCATTATAACTTTGGTTGAAGTTGTTTTGGTATTGAGTCTTTTAAAAGTTCAAATAATTTACTTATGCTGGGGGTCCTCATAAAAGAACATCCTTGATGGATGGAAAGGTTGGGCAGTTGTCTGCCTTATGGTCATGTTTTTCACAAATTGTGCAAATAGGGTCAACAGTTTGTATTTCATGGAAATTCCTAAGGTCTATCTCTTCAACCTTCCTAGAGAGTGCTGCGAGTTTATCTCTAAGGCTTTCCTCTTCTCTAAGTGTATGAATTCCATTAGTATTTTGTGGATTTTTATAATAAGGTTATGTTCCCCATTTTTATTTATGTTCAGAAAGGCTTTCTAGATACTCGTAAGCATCATTTGGGGATTTGTTTTTAAAATTCCCATTACACATCATGTCAATGAATTGTTTGTTCCCCGAACCCAACCCTTTATAGAAAGTTATCACATGCTCAGGAATAGAAAAACCATTTTGTGAAACCATGTTTAGAGTGTCTTTGAGCTTCTCCCATGTTTCATAGAATGACTCTCCCTCTTTTTCAAAAAAGTATTGGATACTCTCTTTAAGTGCAATTATTTTATGGTGGGGAAAGTATTTCTTGTAGAATTCTCTTTGTAGTTGGTCCAAAGAGTTTATGGATGATGGTCTCAATTTTTTTATCCAATTTGTAGCTCGATCCTTTAAAGAAAAAGGAAATAGCCTCATCATAGCTGATTCTAGTTGATGTGGGGGACACATGGTTTCTACAATGTCATTGAACTCCTTAATGTGAAGGTAGGTCATCTCGGACTCCATTCCATGGAATGTGAGAAGTTGATTTAGGACATGGCGTTTAAATATGTAATTTTCATCTCTTGGGCAGTTGTGTCTAATGCATGAGGGTGCATTGGTCCCAGAAGGTGTGAGGTAGTCATTCATGGTTTGATCAATTGCATTCCCCAAGTTTGGGGCTACCTCATTTGGGTTTCCATTTTGGTTCCCACCCGGGTTTCTGAGTTGGTTCCATTGAAATAGGCTCAATTTTTGACTCTGGGGTATTAGGAAGATTAGGATATAATGGAATGAGTTCCCTTGGTGTACTTGACTCCACAAACCCAGGACTATCCACCCTAACTAGAAGGTTTGATTCATCGCGTGTGTAGGCGGACACGCGCGAAAAGAAAAAAATCAATAAAGGTATGAGATAAGAGAATTTGGATAAGAAAAATAAGAAATGGGGGAGAAAATAATGGGTGTTTAGATGACTTACCTGGGTCACCATTAATAGCACCAAAATTTTAGCCACACTCAAATTTACCCCAAGAGATGAAGGTAGAACGGTCCTTGTAGTTTATCATGGGTTATTGAATCCTCAGAGACCTAAGAAGTAACCTACAGACATGTACATTCTATGGATTGTTTTTGGATATGAAGTGGCCAACTTGGGTTGATATATGATGGTTTTAAATGAACTCTAATATAATTAAGTGAATCCAATTTAAAATAGTGAGTTGATCATAGGTTATCACTTGGGGTGGATTGGATGTATTTCATTTTCAATGATTTCAATTTCTTATATTTGAGATGGGTTCATTTAAGAAGATAAAACAACATCATAACATACTAGTTTAATTCCTACACCCTTTAATACTAATCACCTATACACTTGAAAGATCACTGTTTTTGGCACTTCAAGGTAAAGGTTCATATTAGCACTTGAAGTGTGTGGCCATAAATTCAACAAGGATGTTGGAGTCTAAAAATAATCAAATAAAAATCTCAATTAAAGAAGTGATTATAAATTAATGGGGTGATAAGTAAAATCCAATCCAGACCCTTGATACTCTCTTAGATCAAACCATAAGTGGTTTATCCCTCCATTGATGCTATGGTTTCAATGGAAGCGGGAAGTAGACTCATGAGGGAGGAATTGAAGAAGTAAAGAAAACAATAAAAAAAATTATCACTCCACCGTTGTGTGAATAATTTCACAAGGTTTGGTATGAATAAATTCACATCATGAACCAACTATAATAAATATATATGAATAAAAACAGAATAAGTGGAAAAGAAGAGCTTTTATTAAGAAATTAAAGTGAATTGAACAACTTACATGTGAAAGACAAACTTGAGACAACAGAATCGCAGCATAACATTATAATTGAACAAAACAACAAAGATGAAAAACACTTCATGCACCATTTCCTTAAAAAGTTATTTTGGGATCTTTGGGTCGAGCCTCCAATAGTACAAATCATCCCACTTCATTATGGTTCGCCTAGGGTGGTGGAAAGCTTGTGGAATTTGGACTTTCCCACACTTGACCCGAGGTGGCAGCCATCTTTCATCCACCGAAAATAATTTCTTGTAATACCTTCTAGATGGAAGAATCAGAGTGGGCCATAGAAGAAGAAAATGGAGAACCGGATGGCTACTAACAGCCTATAAATTATGGGCCCATTTGATGTTTTGTATTCCGAGATATGATCATAATGGTAGGAGTTTTTCTCGGCCACAGAATCTGGCCCATAATTTTATCTCCAAATTGTGCTGCCTTGATGACCACAATGGAGGCCGAATTAGCAATGTCTCATGCATACTTATTTGGTAATATATCTGTCTTCTAGAATCCCAGGAAATTTGGATTCATTGGGCTTGTATGTTGGGCCCCACATTCTCATCAGTGGGATGGTGTCCAATCTGACTTCTCCAGAATTTTTTCCTTTCATCACAAAATATCCCCATCTTCTTCCATAAATTCTCCATTGATCCCTGAATGAAACATGTTCATATTTCAGTGTAAATAAATTTCCCAAAATATAAATTTAAAATATGGATCATTACATTCCTTAAACTCAGATTAATCATTGGGTACGTTAAATTATATTCGAAAATGTACCACAGAATAGTGTATTTTAAGAAGGAATTACAATCATAATGTGAAATGATGTTCAATGTGTAAAATGATCTAAAATTATGTTTATGAATAATAAATCACATGAATAATATATATATATATTAACAATGGATATTATCCTCATTTAGTGTCTAATCAGAGAGTCATCATGATTTCTCACGAAGCATATTTGTGGTCTGCGGTTCTCAGCTGTTAGGGTAGCAGAGTATTCGTTCGACTGGTAGTAGGTATCATCCCTCAGCATCTATTTTCTCCCAGGGAGATGGCTCTCAGGCGTATGTTAAGGGATCACCTACTTGTTTTTATTTTTGAGGGTGAGTTCCTCAACAAATTGAGTGCCTGACCTTTCAGAACAGTCATCGTGCACTAGGTGTTCTACCCTAGGTTCTTCTGTTGAGGTAGTTCCAACCGAGGCAGTAGTAGCAGGTTTCACCAGCATTGAATCAGAAGAAAGCAGAATGGGCAGGTAGAGGACAGCTTCTTGATTCTCCATTTTCTCAAATAACAGAGTTTGTCCATGGTTGTAGTCATTATAAAGGTCAGATATGTTATAGAGGAGGTCACGATGAGCTTCATGTTTTAGCGTTTCCAGCTCTAGGTGAGCCAAACATCATTCAAGGTACCCTTTTCCATTTTTCCTACTTGGGTTTATGACTTTTTTGATTCAAGAGTGACTCAATCCTTATTATCACTTTCTTTTTCCCATGATTTGGGGTTTGAGGATAGAGAGGCTTCCAGTTCCCTTAGTGTAGACTACACTAGTTGGAGGTCGAGCAGACTTGTTTGATGTTTGTAGAGTCTGTGAGCTAGTGTTATGGAAGAACCACTCTTGGAGATATTTCCTATATTTATGGATACAACCATATTATATTATCCTAGACATGAATTGTTTTAACTAGGTGCAAGCTATTGTGGATTACTTCAGGAGGCAGGTGGTGTTCTTCAATGCAAATGGAGATCCATTAGTGTTTGTTAGTGAGCGAGACCCTCAGATGGGATAGAGGTGTTCTCCATCCTTATCTTCATTAATGTATGAGTTGATTTTTATTTCTTTAGAGGTTCATCATTTGGAATTTCATAGGGTTTTAGAAGAGTACCATGATGACTTTCTAGAATAGGTTATAGCATTACCCACTCAATGAGAGATTGAGTTTGTGATCAAGCTACATCCATGAGAGTCTCATATCTCTATATCCCAATATAGGATCATCCCTTATGCATTATGGGGGAAACATATACAGATCGATGGTCTGTTAAAATGATGTTTAGTTTGGCCGAGTGTGTCACTGTGAGGTGCACCAGTTTTTTTTAAGACGGTTGATGGAAGTTTGCGATTGTGTATCTATTATTATCAATTAAACAAAGTGACAATGAAGAATTGATATCCTCTACCACAGATTTATTATTTATTCGATCCACTGAAGGGTGAATGTTGGTTCTCAAAAATAAACATGTGGTCAGGATGTCATCAGATGCCTGTGAAGGATGAAGATATTTCGAAGACTATTTTCTGTTGTCGTCATGGGAATTATGAGTTCATTCTAATTTCATTAGATATGATTAATTATATCGATGTGATCATGGGATTGATGAAATATGTGTTCCCTGAGTTCCTAGATAAGTTTGTGGTGGGTTTCCTTGATGAACCCCTTGTGTACTCAACATTTGAGGAGGGGTATATAGAGAATATGCATGCTGTTTTGGGAGTTCATCATCAAAAAAAGCTGTTTTGGAAGCTGTTGAAGTGTGAGTTTTGGGATCAAGAAGTTTGTTTCATGGGGCATGTGGTGTCCTAGTGGGGAGTAGTTGAGGATCCATCTAAGATAGAAATAGATGTGTCTTATGTTTCCCCCAAGACAGTGGCAGAGGTGCAATGTTCTGATGGTCTCACAAGCTATTATAGGACGTTCGTAGCCGATTTCCCTCATGTTTTGACTCCTACAACAACATTAAATATGATGGAACAAGCATTCTTGTGGACTGATCAGTGTCAGGCAGTATTCACGTATCATAATGAGAAGATAGTAAGTGCTCCAATTCATTGTCTACCAGTAGAAGGATTTTAGTTTGATGTTTTTTGTGATGCTTCACATATAGGGTAAGGCATAATTCAGATGCCACAAAGATGATTTGTTTCATATGGGTCTCAGATGTTTCATCCCCATGAATCCACAAATTCCACCCATGATATTGAGTTTTCAGTCATCGGGTTTTGTCTGTTGTTATGGAGACATTACCTCATTAGTGAGTGCTTTGTGGTTTTCGCTGGTCATAAGAGCCCGAGGAATGTTTTCTCCTAGCATGACTTGAACTTGAGGAAACGTCGGTGGACGGAGTTCATGCCAAAATATTAATTCAAAATATTTTATTCACCTAGAAAGAATATTTTTGTGGCCGATGCACTAAGTAGGAAGTCACGTAGTGACGAAATGCGTGAATCTGGTGATTTATGGATTGTAATGGAAGAACTTTTAGTATTACATATCGATATTGGATAAATTGGGGGTAGAGGTTGTCTTTTTCCGATGACGGTGTAGTTATCTCTAGTGAAGTTGGTGGAAGAGTCCCAGTTGGGGGATCTAGAGTTAGAGGTCTGCAGAGATCGAGTTTTTAGAGGCAAAGACCTAGATGGTTGGTCTAAGGATGAAAAACACCGATTGTTGTATCATGGAAGGTTATTTGTTACTTTAAAGATTCATGAGACGGTTCTCCGAGAGTTCCATTGTTCTCCTTAATAAGTGCATCCTAGCCTGACATATATGTACCAAGCATTAAGGAGTTATTTTTGGTGGCCTGGGTTGAAGTGTGTGATTGCAGAGTTTGTGACTCAATTTTTGGTCTTCCAGAAGTTGAAGGCTACAAACCGTGTCCCCGTTGGATTTTCTAGGCATTACATATTCATCATTGGAAGTAGGAGGACATATCAATAGAAATTCTAACTAGTTTATCTTGAAATTAAAGAGTACATGATGCAATTTGTGTGGTAGGGGATCTTTTAACAAAATCAGACCACTTCATAGCCATCATGGAGTTGAGAAAAGTGGTGTTTTTATTGAGGTAGTATCTAGAATAGGTGTTGAGAATATATGGAGTCCCGAGGATGATAATTTTTTATTGAGATCATCAATTTACCTCTCTGGTGTGGAGAGGTCTCCAACATGATTTTGGTTCCCACATAGGCCTTAGAACCACATTTCATCCACAGACAGACGGTCAGTTAAAGTGGACTATCCAGAATCTTCAAGAAATGATGCACTCTTGTGACCTAGATATTGGAGGATCATGGATTAGTCACTTACCCGTGGTGGAGTTCAATTACAACAACAATTTTCACTTCAAAATTTTATGGTGCCGTTTCAAGACTTGTATGTAGGACCATTCCATTATCTATTATGCTAGAATGGGGTCGAAGAGTTAGCAATTCATGGACCAAAAATAGAGAAGAATAAAATATACATGGTTTAGGAGATTCATGTGAGGATGAAGGCATCACATGATCATCAGAAAATCATATGCTGATCATAGGAGGATACCTTTGGAGTTTGATGTTGGGGATCACATGTTTCTAAAGGTGACTCCCCATCGTTGGCAGTGAAGGTTAGTTCATTAGAGTAAGCTTTCCCCCAACTTTATTTATCATTTTTTATTGTTGCCTTGTGTTGGAGCCATGGTGTATCGAGCATCACTCCCCCATAGATGAGATGGGTGCACAATTTTTTCATGTGTCAAAGCTCTGTCATTAACTTCACGATGAATATAAAATCATCGATTGGGGAGTGATTGATGTTGATGATGATGTGACTTTCGAGGAGCGGCATGTAGAGATCCAAGACCACAAATAGAAGTTGTTGCACATGTGTTTTATCCCCTTGGTTATTGTATTTTCACAACATGATGGCATAGAGGAGAGTACATGAGAACACGAGTCGCAAATATGTGCTCAGTACTCAGATTTGTTTAATGTTTAACTCTTTTCTTGTAGCAGTGTTTTCTTTCTAGATCTAAAACATTAATCATTATGAGATGGCATTATTTTGTTTTTTTTGTGTCTTTCTCTCTATGATAGGTATCTCGATGGGTGATTGTTCAGACCCCTTTTCTATTTCCCATCAGGTGGGTTTTGAATTCTTGAGGAAGGGAATGTTTTGAAAGGAATCAAGTGTAGTGGCTCAGACCTCTCTAATTCATTACTTGGACGAAATCTGCTGTTTAATGTGTTCTAGGAAGTCAAGGTGACTTATCCCCAAAACGTTTTCAAAACTACAGTTCTATGAATTGTTCCATCAGTGAGACCGATGTGAACTGTGCATCTGTGAGGCCAATGTGAACTATTCCATCGGTGAGACCGATGTGAAGATTTCCATCGTTGAGACCAACATGAAGAGTTTCATCAGTGAGATTGATGTGAACAGTTACATCGTTGAGACCGATGTGAATTGTTCCATTGTTGAGACTGATGTGATCAGTGCCATCAGTATTAGTGAGTCATTCTGTGAACAATTCCATCAGTGTTGGTGAGTCATTCTATGAGCATAACCATCCATGTAAGTGAGTTATTGTGGTAAGAGTTCCATCAATGTTGATGAGAAATTATTTGAAAAGTTATATTGGTTCCGGTGAGTCATTCTATGAAAATTTCCATCTGTTTTGGTGAGGCATTCTATGAACAATGTTTTCAACATCAGTAAGTGAACAAGTGTTTCCAGCTTCCTATAGTTTCACCCCTTTAGCATTTTCATTGATGAAAAATGCATTCAAGGAATTTTTAAGGGGTTTAAGGCTGATTCAAATCCCATAACTCCAATATTAATTTTCATATGGATCAATATGTATTTACTAGTTCAAACATTGTTGTTTAATGAGATCCACTTTTAATGGAAAATCCAGCATATCCTAAATAGTAGCTCTGTAAATCATATAAAGGGATGAGATAACTTCCTCCCATATTCTACCTTCATGTTCCCTAGTGTGAGATGCTCAGACCATTCCTTCATCTCAATAGAGTGGTGTGATCGAACATTAATCCTCAGATCATTTCCCCATTACATTTCTTCCTGCTACATAAGCACCCCATGTTTTTGTGCAACCATCAATTGTCAATCCTTTATCAATAGAAGGAATGAACTACCTATTTTTTTTATCCTTATCCTCCATTTTCACCTTGAAATGTTATGGCATGTGATTTTTATGATTATAATGGAGTTTTATTCACTTTTCGATGGGGCATTTGTGCCACGACATCCTCGGGTGGATGCAGTTCTCACTGGGGAGGAGATCGTGATCTATTCTGTGAATTGTTCTCATGTAATGAATGTCAAGAACCATTTGAGGTTGGGGATTTATTAATTCTATATTATTTTATGTGAAACTGTATAGTTAGAATGTTTTTTCCACTTGACCACAATTTAAATGAAATAATTATTATTTGAACCAGATAAATCTATTGACATCAATCGTATGTTATTTCCTCTTATTTTTCTTGATAGTGTGATGTGTATTATTGATTTGTTTTGATTTGAATTTTTGATGGAAATTGGAAAATAACATAAACTAGGATTAATTTTATTTTTATTTTCAATTATAAATAGGCATGAAAAAGAATATAGTTCTTCTTGATGTAATTTTATGTTAATTAAATTGATGAAACAATCATGTTTAATAATTTTGTGATTGTTTTATATTTAGTTTTCCCATCCTTGGAACCTATGAATAATAAATTGGTTAAAAAAATATGGATTAAAGAAATCATTTTTTGAAAAACGATAAATCCTCATAGGTTCCTATGTTACCCTATTGATTCGTATAAGTTCTAAGAGCCCAATTGACATGTTTTTTGTGCTCCTTCTTCTTGTTTTGGGATGTTATATTGAACATGTATTGTGACAAGTTGTGGTAGGGAGGCCTATTTTTGGTGACAGAAGTTGACTCCTAGAGTGGTGAGATGCTTCAGTTTATGCATGTGGGTTTCGAGGAGGAAACTAGTGATGATGAATCCGGTTAGATGTGTATGTTTGGATGCTTGATTAATATTGTTGGTTTTTTATCTGTATTAAATTCCCAACCGCTCAAAGTAGCTAGTTTTTTTATCATCCTTCTTAAAGGTTTGATGACACATAGGGTATGACACATGCTTTCCGTGTTTATTTTCTTGGGGGAGGATGGGTCTACGCTTTTTCTATATGTGTGAAAAAACATGACGAGTAGTTCACATACTCACCATGTCAAGCCCCTTGTGTTTAGTAGCATTGAATGTTTTTCTACAATTCCAGGGAATATGGTAATGTAATAATGAAGTTCATAAATGATTGAGTAAATGATGTTACCCATGGGGTTGGAGGTTTCTAGGATGGAATTTAGAGAATGTTGGACATTGGGAGTGATGCTAATGACATGTAATGTGGAATTTATAAAGGTTTATTAATGATTGAAGATTTAATTATTGTAATGTGCAACATATAAAAAGAAAATGAAGTAATATAATAAATCTATTTAAATGGTTGTGATAAAAAAGGATACCTAGTCATTTTAGTGGTATCCAGGGGTCTAAGTGACATTATTTTCATTTGATTCTAGGAGTAGGATATTCCCATAGTGTGGTTGGGAGCTATTTTATATTTTTTTTACCTTTTGTGTTTCTATACGGTACTCCTCCTCATCAGTTTGGGAGATAGACACCCCAAGGATTTTGATCCCTAAGGGTGTTTTCTCCAAAATTCTGATGGGAGGATGGATGGATGACTACCCCCTTTGGCACCACTCTCTTCTCTGGGTAGTTACTTGTACTTGTAGGCACAATGTTTAGTTTTCCCCATATATGTGTGTAGAGGGTTGTAATGGCTTGTGGTTATTCACACATATATATTCAGGATATAGTTTCCTATGGATTACTATAGCTGAAACATGTATAGGTTGTCATGTCTTGAGGACCCATACTGGGTGTATGAGATATAATGGCTTGAGGATTAATACCCGACAAATGATACACGTTATAAGATCTGTGTTGGCTCTCAGAAACTAAATGTTTTCCTTGGTTACCTGGAAAAAATGGTTATACTACACAAGGTGAATATTGTGGTGCTTCTCCTAGGTGTCTGTTGGAAATCCATTTTAGAGAGAGATAGCTTAGGATATGTGATGTTGGTGAAGAGCAACAAACCAATCGGGAAGTGGTAGAGTGGTTGCCTTGATTTTCATTATTATATTATAAACTCTTGTATGTGATACATGCTGGAAGTATCCATTTTGAGGCTAGGAACTTAGTATAACTATTTTTTGTGACGATTTAGTTTCACTAGTTCTTCACTGTGCTTTAGCATGCTTTCTATACATTTGCAAGAGAGGCTCTATGGAGGATCCTACTGAGTATAATTTTATACTCCCCATACGTATATATAAACTTTTTATAGGTAACATGGAGTATGTTAGATATCAGGCTGGTTACTGCTAACTTGGGGTTGCAGGAGCAGTTCAGGCATCATGGTTTCTTCCATATTTACATTCTTTTGATAATTGAAGTTTTCCCTTTATATTGTAGTAGTTTTTTCTTGACATTACATATGTGTACTTGGTATTTCTTTTATATTTCATTCTGAGATGGAATTGGTTCGGGGTATTCTTATCTATCTCTTTTTCATGTGTTCTTTTATAGGGTAATTCATTCCATTTGTGTATTTACTATACCCTCGGTGCTAGTTTCTTACTTGGGGCCAACTAGAGGCGAGACGTTGGAGTCATTATATCCCTTATCACATTGCCAGCCTAGGAGGGGTAAGCCTTGTGGAGCTGGGGTCATGACAAATTTTGAGAATCTAAAAATCGATATTATATTTCAAAAGAATATTCAAGATCCTGTACCAATATTGGAAATTCAATTAATCCTCACTAACATCATAATTAAATCCATTCTTAATTTAAAAACATCAAAACAAGAAAATAATATCTATTAATGTTTTTTTGCTGGATGAATTATTTTTTCTAAAGTATTGAATGGTTTGAAATGTGATTAATGTTTGGAAGGTGGTGATAGGTGATTAATTTTTATGAGGAGAATAGATAAGACCATTATTTGGTGAAAATTGTAATAATTATTTTTTATCCAAAAAGAACAAATCCTTATCCTTCATCCCCAAAATTATTATTTTTAAAACCATTAAACCCATATATTATGAATATACCTAGAAACCTCTCATAATTAACACATGTCATTGAATCATTCATGTGTATATTCATGAAGATATTAAAACTATTGTGTGCCTTTCATTTGTTTTGATAGGAAAACCATTTATTTAAAAATATCAAATCAATGTGATGATAGAAAATTATTGAAAGGAATGTGTTTTAGGTATGATAAGATAAATGAACTGGGAGTGGATTTAATGAAACTAATATATATTTTTAAAGAATTTATGTTGAAGAGTAATGTTAATTTTGGGTACCTAGTGTAGGACCCCGAGACACCCTGAGAGGGGAGGGGTGAATCAGGGTGTCAAATTTTCTTTATAATTTGATGGATCTTGTTCCCACGTTGGTAGGAACTGGTCAAACCTATATGATGGATATGATTAGAAATCAAAAATTTGCATGCAAAGAGATGGCACAACACATTTTACTTGGTTCACCTCTAAGGGCTACGTCCAAGGAGCATACGCCGATAGGTTGTCGGTCGTGCCTAATTCCACTATTTTTCATGAGTTAAGGATTACAAAGGTTCGGGAATAGTCACTCTGTGCCAGGTTCACTGCCTTTACAAATGTTCAGGAATAGCCCACTGCATCTTATGGGTCACTCCCGTTGACTCCCCCTGGCTCACTGCCTTTGGTGAAGTCTCAGTCAGTTTATAGATGTGAGGGTCTCTTCAATATATTTGCATTGAAGTCTTTGCCTCTACATAGCATGATACTCTGCTTGCATTGATGACTGGTAATGATGCACTTGACCGCACAGAACCACTAAACCAGATAATCAGAAAAATGAAAACATGTTGTACTGTTGATTTCACACAACACCGACCCTTTACGTGAAATATCTCACTTTTGTGTGAAATACATAATTTTCACATGGAAAATATTTTGCGCAACAACCTCCTTTACGAGTAGCTTTACGCGCAGAATCTTTTTATCATAGCTTGGTCTTTTCTACAAAGTTCAGAGTTTTTCATGCAACACCAGATTTTTCGTGAAATACCAATGTTTTTCACGCAACATCCTTTACGTGAACATTTTAGGCACAGTAGACCTCATATCTTCTCTAAGTCTTCAACCATATGGAATGAGGGGGGCCACCTCTTATTTATAGGAATTTTAGACCTCCGCGTGCAAAACCATCTAGGCGCAAAAAACTTCTTATTTGGTGCACAGTAATTTTTGGGTAGGAATAGTTTTTCGTGCACATCTCCCGATTTTTCACGCCACCCATGCCTGTTCCATTTTTCGACATTCGGATTCTGAAACACCTCTTGCGTGAAAAAATCTCTTCCACAAGTTCACGTGCCATTGTGTTTATCACGCATCACTCAATTCGTCGTGCATGACGCTGTATTTCCGCGCACAATGCTGTTTTTTCGAACATGTCGCTGCTTTTATGTGCAACCTGCTGTTTTTCGCACAAGCCTTACTTATTTCGTGCAAGACTTATTTATTTTTTGCACCACTTCTTTTCCGCGCGCACCACCTCTTGACAACAACCTATGTCTTCATTTTCAGATTTTTAGGTCCAAATATTTGGCAATCACTGGAGAACAACGCCACCTTCACTACTATTGTCTGCTTGAACTATATGATCACTTTACTAGCACACATTCTAAACTTCCACTAAGGAATGAAAACAAACACAAACCATACTCCAATTCATGGGAAGAACGACCATAGTCCCAACACCTAGGTTGTTTAATTTTCTTTCACTCACTTGCATGAATTTTGGATTTACATTAGGGTTCATTTATATGTTCTATTATCATGGATTCTATGGAATAGGTGTGTAAGAATTTATGGATCTCATTTTTCATTATTTTTTTGTTTTTCATTGAATAAACCCATTCCATTTTATCTTTTCATGTGAAATAGAGATTGGTTTTTGTAATTTTTTTTCGTTAATATAAAAATATATTATTCATTAATTAAATAGTGTTAATGAATTTTTGAAATAAATTTAATAATAATTTTATTCATTCCTGTTTATGGGAATTATTCGTTTTTAACATGTTATGGTAAACTTTTTATCATGTCTTATTATGTATGAAATTTCCTTTGATTTAGTTTGACTTATTTAAATTCTATAAGATATTTAGGGTTTCCTTAAAACATTTCTAGAATATCATATGACTATGAATTTCCATAATACATGAACATTTGCATTTTATGTGACATTTTATAATTTTTATGAATTTTAAAATATCTTGTATTACTTTTGTGGGTCCTATAAGACTTTATTTCTTAGGTGAATTTTATATTTATTTCTATACTAAATTGGGTATGTTGAATTGAATGTTAATACAATATTATTTTCATTTTATAGGATTTGAGAATCATAGATATATTTATGTCATATTAAATAATGACTTATGAACTTGATGACCTTCTCATGGAAAAAATATTATTCTTAATATTTTAAGGACCTATGAAGAAGATTATCCAACAATAAAATATGTCATACAACATCACAGATCGTCCACATGAATTAAAGTAACATGGTAAATTTGTAATTTTGTAAGGTTTTAAAGATCCATTTAAGCTTATCTCCTAGGTTTATAACTCATGAAAACATTCATTGAAACGAACCATAATTGATACTACTACATAGATATAATCATTTAAAGAAGTTTTCCTTCACATTAATCCTCCCCATGTATTATTTGAAATTATCTCATAATTTAATATATTTTTATCTCCAACATGGTATTGTAAGGAAGACTGAAAACCAAAAAAATTGATATATTGTATGGAGACGTTTTCACAGAGCATTGATTCTATATTGACATTCATGAAATTTAATGAAGAAGATGGGATCTATTTTAGCCATGTCAAGATAAACTATTAAATTGGTGTGGGATGTTGAAACACATGGAAACCTTTTTCTGGACTTGGCATTAACATAATGTAACTTATTAATTGTGTATTGAGATATGGAATTAATAAATGAATTTTTTCATTCTTTTTTGAAATGTTGTTTCACCAAATTTCATCTATTGGATTTTCAATATTTTAATTAAAACGAATTTCCTAATTTTTTTGATTTATAATTGGGTTAGTTCTTAGTTGAATAAATATATTAATTATTATAAACTTATTAGAGGACATCAAGTAGTTAAATAACTTATTTAGAAGATGAAATAATAATATTAATATCTTGGAAATATATTCATGTTAATATGGGTGCGACCTCTAAGGAATTTTGGTGGACATTGATTTCAATTTGGTACTATTCTTAGATAAGGATTAAAGGTGGGTTTGAAGTGTTAAAACTAGTTCATAGTTTTTTATCTAATATCATTCTAATATAATTTTTATTTTAAACTATTCCATTTATTTTTATTTTATTTTATTAAATTTAGTTATATTTTAATTCATTTTCAATCATTATAAACCCACCAAATTTTCATCAACATTTTAAACAATAACAATCAAATGTGAAAATATTTTACTTTTTTTGAATCCTTATTGAGATATAACCCTCATAATGCTATATTTTATTTCATTGGGGGATAAAAACATGAAACATTACATATTAATAATGCATTGTTTCATTGTTCTTATTATTAGTGTCTGAGAGGATTTTGGGTGGTGACTCAAAATATATGTGTATATTTTTTAAATGATTCCCTTGGAGACTTATAATATAATCATGGGTGTCCTTTGTGAATTGATATCAAGATTCATATAATTTTCATGTGGATTTATATGTTAGAATAATGGAAATATCAGTGTTTTTAATAGATTTGTGTTTGTTCTTTAATGCCATATAAGACTAATACTCATCATATTCACATTAACTCTAGGAAGGGGCGCTCGCAAGAGCTCCTCTCTATTGAGAGTGCCCTAGGGTTTGGGGGTTGAAGGATTCGACATTGATCATGTTTGGTTTGGCTAACTAGTTCTCATAAAGAGACATTTGGGAGAGGGTTCTTAGCGGGTAGACGACGGGGGCGTCGAGTGATGACATGCATCGTCCAATCCTCGTTGTAGTACAGATTGGTATGGGTGGTGGGTTGGCTTCATATGCAACTTTCATCATGGATATCCTGAGTTGAATAATCAGATTCAGCATAATTGGATTTGGAAGCAGCTTGGATGTGGCTTTGGGTGCAGATCGATATTTTTTTGCTACAGTAGTCTCAGATTCAGCTGGTGGCACATGTTTTCTTTCGACTGTTTCAGAGGCTTCATAAGGATTCTTCTAGTGAAGACATTTTGTAACTCCCCTACCCCAGAAGCCTAGAGTTGGTGTAATATTACATATCATTGACATGATTACAAAAGATCATGTATTGAAAGACCAATTAGTTTAGTAGCCCTGGAAGTACAAGATACATTCATAAGGTTTACATTGCATCGTAAAATGAAAAAATACAACAACATAATTTCTATGGACCACACTCATATCCCCTCAGAACATGCCCAGAATTCAGTCATAAAATACTTCTTCACATCCTGGAAAAAATAAAACATATAAAGTGGTAGTCTCAGATGCTCAGTAAGGATAACAATATAGCGGAAACATTCATAAATAAGCAAAATCATTTAAAGCAATGTATAAGACTAAAAAATGCCTTTTAAACTTGAACATCAGCATAATATAGCAAAGATAAAATAAAATAATTCCATTTACATATTCACATGGATTTTTTACAAATTGATTAATCACATGAAATTTCAATAGCTTCTTTAATAATGATGGAATGCATAATGCCAAATGATCATAACTACATAGTCAACTCCTTGTGCCAAGACTAAAAATATGATTTTTTCAAGGCCTTGTGCGAAGACACTAGTTTTCCTCATGAGACCCACCAATGCATCAAGGATTTGTAGCGGGTTCCACCCATCACATACTAAGTCTAATTCATTCCTCATATAAAAAGGATTAAACATGTCAAAAATATTCGTATTAAAAAGAGTATAAAAAATGTAAATACTTTATCCATAAACCATGAAAGGTTCAAAAATAACACATCCACAGTCAAACATATCAGAAAACCTTGAATACAATATGGAAGTTTCGTACCATAATAAATCAACTTCAAATAACCTTAAAATCCATCAATGGATGTTGAAATAGATAAAATCAAGACCTGTTTTTGAGAAATATCTCTTTCTATTTTGAAATCATTTAATAGTCACATAATTATAAAGAAGACATTTATTTTGAAAATATTCTTATAAACTTGTAATGGATGCTTCGAAGATGTTATAATGGCCAAAAATAACTGCACCCGCCGTATAAGTTAAAAAAAAATTGTTACCATAATTTTTTTGAAAATGTCATGAAGTACCTCGTTTAGAAAACGATGGAAAGATTCCTATCTAAACATATTATGAAATTCAAACAATGTTATAAATTAATTTAAACAATAGTCTATAAAATACTAAGAATATTTTGAAATACATTTTTAAGAAACATGGATGTGGATGATAAAGAGGTCCCAGTAGATAATTATATATAAACAACCTCAGATAATGATGATATTGAGAAATTAACCTTTACATTGTACTTTTAATTAGTAAAGGGTAGGTTAACCTCATGTATAATGGTGAAATAATTCTTATTAAATTATACATGAGTCATATAAAATAATATTATATCATATATGATCTTTTATCATTGCTTTGTTAATAATATCTTAGTATTAAAGTCGTTTCGGGGGTTAACAGATTTATTTTCCTTTATATTATTTGTTATGTGTGTAATATTTTTTATTAATGGGATGTTTTCTTACTCATATATAGAATGATATCAAGTTGTTAAACATTACTTTTAATCATCAAATGAAAATTAATCTTGAATGGATACGATGGGGAATGAATCTCTTCACCTTCGTGGAGACGGTAATCCGTAAGTATGCATGAGTGAAAATATCAATATTTTTATATTAAAATAATATATAATTGGATGGAATATCATATATACATAATCATTATCAGTTTATATTTATTATTTACATCAATTACACATCATTATTATACCCATCCAAATAATAATGTGTTGAATAACAATTACACCACGACGTGGAGTCGGTAAGCTGTACGTACGTACATATGGTGGCATGTCATTACAACTATGGATAGAATAATGAATATCATTGTAAAATATTTATAATAACATGACAGTATATATTATATATTGTATTTAGTATTTTATAATGGAAACAACAGATAAAGAGGAAGTGGAAGAAGAAAGGAACTTGAAATAGGTGGTGAAATATTTACCTCTTCTTCAGGTTCTTCCTATTGATTTGATAAAAAGGTATCTTTAGGTTGGCTTTAGGACTAAAATAAGACCTTTAGGATTAAGGGAGGACATATGAGAGGGTATTTGGGTAGAGTTTGTCCAAACCAAATAGCTTTGATGGTGTCAAATATAGAGAAGGGGGAGTGCCCTTTTATAAGAGGGGTGAGGTGCACCTTAGGAAAAGCTAGAAATATTATTTTATAATAAAATCATTTTCGGATTCTAATGGATAAAAAACGACATATTTGAAAGATAATGTGGGGATTGGTATAAAACAGTCAACCAATAGGCTTTAGACAGGTTTGGTTCACTATATAGACCTTATCTTTTAGATTTAACTCTTTGTTAAATAGTTTGACATTTACCATGGCTCTTTGTAGTTTTATATTATATGGTTAATATACTTACTATAAACATCCAATAGAACCCCAAGTGGTTCATTAATGATACACCTATCATTATATATGTTTTTTTTCAATCCTTATATTTTTAGTAATAAAATATCAATTAATAATATAATATTTGTTTTAAAAACTCTTTTATGTCAATTATGACACTATTTGGTATTTTGTTTTCTTGAAATTCATAACAACATTATTGCATAGAAACAAATTCATATAGCCAACCCTAACTTGTAATATTAACCTATAAAATCAGTGTAATTTATAAAAAGTCTGAAATTACATTTATTTGGATATTTATAATATCAATTATTTTAATATTTCACTACGTGGGTAATAACTTCATCATCATTGTGTCATAAATAAATTAAATTATTTAATTTCTAAAAAATATAAATAAAATACCATTTTGTATGAAATATTTTTACCTTTATAATTAATATTAATAGTGCAATTTATCTTATGTGTAGCCCTATATTAAAATTTTTTTAGTTATTAAACATTGATTTTAACTTTTTTAACTCTTCTTTGAATTAAATAATAATAAATGTCCTAATCTAATCCAAGTGGACCAAAGAGGTTCATATTTTTTTCCTAATGTTTCTCTGGTCGAATTATACTTATCCAGTAGAATTATGACATGTGTTAGTGTAATAATAATATCATTTTTACACTCAATTACCCTATTTACTTTTAACCTTGGTAAACAAAAGTAAAAAGTTACTATTCACAAAAAATTATTTTCATCTTATTCAACCAAATTTTACAAACTGATATCAACTGTGTCTCCCATATTATTGAAATTCAACTCCTAGAAGTGGTAAAATTATGCTTTATGTAAATTTGAAAATTCTGCTGGTATGTGGGTTAAAAACGGTAAAAAGTTTAATAAAATTTTTATATATCTAAAATTAATATAAACTGACTCCAAGTAATTACATTGAACTTATATAGGTATTATGTATCTATTTTTACCAAAAATAAATTTAAATAAAATAAATAATTATTTAAATAAAAATTCGGTTTTAAACTATAACTCAGTGTTTTTCAATATTCATTAAAAATCGAAAGTTTTCATAAAAATACCAAAAATTCACCCTAAACAAATTTTGATATTCAGAATTCAAAAATGAATTATATTTGACCAATTTAAAAACATAGAAGTTGAATTAATTAATTTAAAATTAATTCACGTTGTCAAAACCAAAACGCGTATTTTTAAGAAATAATATCTATCAAAAGACTGACACTTTTTTATGTCCAATTTAAAAGTGAAATTACTTACCATGACCATCACTAGATTAAATGGGAAAAATATAATCTGATTATACATAAAAATCATTAAAATGTATAAATTAACTCTATAAATTATTTAGATTAATAAATTTGTTTTTAGTTAAAATATAGTAATTTTCACTATTTACCCAAATATGAAAGTTATCAGAAAAACAACAAAAATTTATTAAAACTAAATTCTTATGTCCCGATTCTAAAGAAGAAGTTCATTTTGTCAAATTTAATATATAAAAGTTTTAAATATTGGATTTAAAAAGGGTTTTCCATTAAAAGGCGATAAAATTTCATTTTTTAAAAAATAATTCTTTTATCGAAAAAGAATAAATTTGTTCTTACATTATGTCTAAGAAACTCATAAAATGAATTCTAAAATTATAATACTATTCATAACTGCTTTTGAATGGCTAGTTTAGTCTGTCGTGGTGTGCCTGAACTCAGTGTTGCATGTCGTGCAAGTTATTGCATTACTTTGAAGAAATAACGTACTATGAAATCGTGGGGTGTTACATTATTCTCTCCTTAAATAAATTGCATCCTCTCAATTTGAAATTGTTCTTCAAAAAATAAAAAGTTAAAAATAGAAAATACCTTTGTGGGAAATCCCACATCGGAAATTGGTTTAATAAAATTTATTCTTAATAAGAGGAATAGAGGAATGAAAAAGTCACCTCCAAATTATGATCATGATTAGGAGAACATGGGTGGTAATTAGAGACACATAATTTGATAGAAAACATAAATATTTATAGGGAGTTATTGAGGTCATCAGTTATAAACAATTTTAGAATTGAGGGCCTCAAAGCCATCAATTTATGATGATTTAAAATATCATCTATTCAATAAGGCATAATGAATAAGGATAACACATTTTTATTTTTAATATCCTTTACCTAAAGTTTAAGAATTAATTTCTTCACAGAATAAGAGAAGAAGAAAAATATACTTGACACGTAAAGTTCCATCCTATTACTAATTTCTACCATAAACTCATCTTTCACACTATAATATAGTAAAACTAAAAAATATATTCTATTTATCCGATTCATATAGGTTTCTAAAAGAAGGAATTTATAATTCACCTATCAGACCCTTTAAAAAAGAAACTACATTATATAATCTATGGACTTCACTTAGTTCAGTAGTAGGTGATAAATCCCAATCTCACTATGGTTTTGGGTTTGATTCTTGCAGCTTTGTCCGACGCGACGGGTTGTCACACGGTCTATGTGTTGTCCTTTTTATAAAAATCCAAAAATAACACTAAAAATAGAATCCAATTTCAAACATAATCCATTCCAACCATTATACTTATCCAAAATACATCTATACAAAATCAAAATCCAAAATTTATAAGGAAGTTAAACCCTATGAAGATCCTTTTTTCCATGAAATAACATGTGAACACCTTCATCGTGTATTATTTTAAAACATGGTAACACCCTGAATTACCATAAAACCTTATTGATTACATTCATGCTCCCTTATCCTTTATATAATACTGGATATATTTCTTATATCCAAAAATATTGAATATTCCAACAATGATGAAATAAATAAACTATTAATCAGTTCCAACGAATTCAAGAATATCAAATATATTTTATCCAAATCAACCATCTCTTATTCCAAAATCACTACCTCATTATGAAGACCATATTATGGATTACATTTCCTTCAACCATGTATTTTTTCCAAAAAAAATGTTGCTAACTATTATGTCACTTTTCATAGAACCATATAATCTCAAATCCTCAATAAAATAGTACTGAAATACAATCCTTATTTAGCTCTATAATTCATATAACCTGTATATTGCTGATACAACACTCAAATGAAATAATTCTATAATAACAACATAAGAACACTAGTCACTCCTCTTCAGCTTATGTATTATCATAACATGATTATTGGGCATCATTTTTGGTATACTCTGATTACTGGGACATTGATTCGTGTAGTATCCCAACGCCTTACAAATGAAGAGTTTTATATTTGAAACCTTTTTCTTACCCGTGGAATCACATAATTGGTGTCCTTTTTCTCCACACTTATTGAAAAATCTCATTCCCTTAAAACATTTACCAAGTTGATTATTTCCACAGTTATCACATATGGGAAAATACTGCTTTTCCCTCTTCCATTTATCCATTTTTCTCTCTTCCATACTTTTCATCTCTTGCTTCCCTTCAAAGAAATAGGATTTAAAGAATTATTTACTTAACTTATTAACACATGATACTATTTCTTCATATGTTGAGAATACATGGGAGACTATTTCCCTTCTAAATGTTGACTTAATACCATGAAATATATGATCCCTCTGACTCTTTCGATCATACGTATTGCTGGAGTTCACATTCCTTCTACTGGGTGCCATTTCTATACAATGGCATAAAATATGTCAATTTATTAATTTCAATCAATAATTCCAAACATGTAAAATACCTAACGTAAATTGAACAGTTTATGGATGTAATCCATAATCATAAAATTATTTTCTTTGAGGATATATATACTCATAAATACTTCATAATTATTTGTAATGAAAATGAAAATTATCCTAAGCATATCCCCCGGGAGTGTCGTAACCAAGAGTGAAGCAAGACCCGTTGTCGTGAACCAGTTCCCATTTGACTCTAGCTCAAAGCAAGGTTTTCTGGTTTTACCTCCAGGTACATCTGTGCCAAATCCACCTATACCTGCTTGTATCCAGACATGGATATATTATTTGGAAAACTCACAAAATCTCTACAATACCAAAATTAGGAAGTTATTCTATACTAATTTTCAAAGTCTATCATAGGGATATGTGCTCTAATTAGAGTTTATCTAAATCTAGATTCCATGGTTAGTACTAAAATTTCTCTGATACCAACTGTAACACCCCGACCCCAGAAACCCAGAGTCGGTGCATTATTATGTATCATTGGCATGATCTCAAAAGATCAACTATTGAAATATCGATTAGTTTAGTATCCATGGAAGTACCATATACATTCATAAGGTTTACATACATAATAAAATGGAAAACTACAACAACATTATTTCCATGGACCACACTAATATCCCCTCAGACAATCCCTACAGGTCAGTCATAAAATACTTATTCACATCTTGGGAAAAATAAAACATAGAAAGGGGTGAGCTCAGATTCTCATTAAGGATAACAATATAGAGGAAAATTTTATAAACAAGCATAAAAATTTAAGGCAATGTATAATACTAAAACAAAATACTTTTAAACATGAGATTCAGTATAATATGGAAAAGATAAAATCAAATAATTCCATTTAATTATACACATGGATATTATACTAATCAAATAATCACATACAATATTAATAGCCACATCATAATGATGGAATTCATAATACTATACCTTCATAACCACATAATCAAGGCCTTGTTCCAGGACTAAAAATACGATTTTGTCAAGGCCTTTTAAAAAGACACTAGTTTTCCTTATGAGACCTACCAATGCATTGAGGAGCTATAGCGTGCTCCACTCATCACTTACTAAGTCCAATAAATTTATCATACGAAAAGGTTTAAACATAACATAAACATTCGTATTAAAAATAGCATTAAAAATGTCAATAATTTATCTATAAACCATGAATAGTGAAACAATAACACATCCACAGTCAAACATATTACAAAACCCTCAATACAATATGGAAGTTTTGTACCATAATAAATCAACTTCAAATAACCTTAAATTCCATTAAAGGATGTTGGCATTGATAAAATCAAAACCTTTTTTGAGAAATATCTATTTCTAGTTTGATATAATTTAATAGTCACATAATTATGAAGAAGACATTAATTTTGAAAATATTTATATAATCTTGTAAGGGAAGCATCAATGATGTAATAACGGCCAAAAATAGATGCACCCGCCATATATGTTAAAAAATATTCTTACCTTAATTCTGTCAAAAAGGTCAAAAAGTACCTTGTTTGGAAAACAACAAAATGATTCATATATAAAAATATTATAAAAATAAAACAAGGGTATAAATGAATTTAAACCATAATATATAAAATAGAAAGAATGTATTGAAATACATTTTTATGAAACAAGGATGTGGATGATAAATAGGTCCCAGTAGATAATTACATATAAACAACCTTGGATAATGAAAAGATTGTGAATTTAACCCTTACCTTGTACATTTAATTGGTCTAGGGTAGGTTAAACTCCTATATAATGGTGAAATAATTGTTATTAAATTATACAAGAATCATATAAATTAACATTATATCATATATGATCTTTTAACAATTCTTTGTTAATAATATCTTCATATTATCGTCATTTTGGGTGTTAACTGATTCATTTTCCTTTATATTATTTGTTATGTGAGTCATATTTTTTATGCATGGGATATATATTATTCATATCCAGAATGATATCAGGTTTTTAAATATTATTTTTAATCCTCAAATGAAAATTATTCCTGAATGGATACGATGCAGAATGAATCTCATCTCTTTCGAGGAGATGGTAGTCCGTACGTACGCACGAGCAAAAATATCATTATTTTGATATTAAATTAATATATAATTGGATGGTATATCATATATACAGAATAATTATCATGCTATATTTATTATTTAGATCAATTACACATCATTATTGTACCCATCTAAATAATAATGTATTGAATAACAATTACACCACGACGTGGAGACAGTAAGCCGTACGTACGCACATATAGTGAAATGTCATTCAAAGGATGGATAGAATAATGAATATTGTTGTACCATATTTATAATAAAATCATAGTATATATAATATAATGCAGTTATTATTTTATAATGGAAAAAACAAATAAAGCGGAAGTGGAAGAAGAAAGGAGCTTGAAAGAGGTCGTGAAATATTTACCTCTTCTTTGGGTTATTCCTTTTGATTTGATCAAAAGGGCTCCATAGGCTGGCTTTATGAATAACGGAAGGCCTCTAGGATGAATGAAGGACTGTTGAGAGGGTATTTGGGTAGAGTTTGGCCGATCCAAATTGCATTGAAGGTTTGAATTAGAGATAAGGGGGGTGCCCTTTTATAAGAGGGGTGAAGGGAACCTTAGGAAAAGCAAGAAATATTATTTTATAATAAAATAATTTTCGGTTTCTAATGGCTCAAAAATTAATTATTTAAAGGATAAGGAGGGGATGGGTCGAAAACCTCTCAACCAAGAGGTTTTATAGAGGTTTGGTTCACTATATAAACCTTATACTTTAGATTTAGCTCTTAGTTAAATAGTTTGACATTTACCATGTCTCTTTGTATTTTTATATTATATGGTTAATAAACTTACTGTAAACATCCAATAGAACCCCAAGTGGTTCATTAATGATACACCTATCATTATATATGTATTTTGGCCGATCCTTAGTTTTTTATGAAAATAATATCAATTAATAATATAATATTTGTTTTAAAAACTCTTTTTTGACAATTTTGACACTATTGGGTATTTTGTTTTTCCTAAATTCATAACAGCATTATTACATTGAAAAAAATTCATATAAGAAACCCTAACATGTCATATTAACCAATAAAATTATTTTAATTCATAATATTTCTCAAATTAAATTTATTTGGATATTTAGAATATCAATTATTTTAATATTTATCTATTTAGGTAACAACTGCATCAACATTATGTCATAAATAAATTAAATTATTTAATGTATAAAATATATAAATAAAATACCATTATGTGGGAAATATTTTTATATTTCAAATGAATATTTATAGTCGAATTTATCTTATGTTTAACCATGTATTAAAAATGTTTTAGTTATTAAACTCTGATTTTAACTCTTTTAACTCTTCTTTGAATTAAATAATAATAAATGTCCTAATCTAATCCAAGTGGACCAAAAATGTTCATATTTTTTTAATTAAGTTGTTTTTGGATGAATTATACTTATCCGATAGAATTAGGACATGTGTTAGGGTAATGATATTATTATTTTTACCCTTAATTACCCTATTTAATTTTAACCGTGGTAAATAAAAGTAAAAAATTACTATTCACCAAAAATTATTTTCATCTTATTGAACCAAATTTTACTTATTGATATCAACTATGTCTCTTGGAGTTTTTAGATTCAACTCACAGAAGCGGTTCAATTAAGTTTTATGAAAATTTGCAAATGCCCCCACGAGGTGGGTAAAAACGGTAAAAAGGTCAATAAAATTTTTATATATCTAAAATTATTATAAACTAACTCCAATTAATTACATTGAACATATATAGGTATTATTTATTTATTTTTACCTAAAATAAATTTAAATAAAATAAATAATTATTTAAATAAAAATTCGGTTTTAAACTATAACTCAGTGTTTTCCCTATTCATCAAAAAATTGAATGTTTTCGGAAAAGTACCAAAAGTTCACCCTAAGATAATTTTGATATTCCGAATTCAAAAATTAATTCTATTTTACCAATTTCATAACATATAAGTTGCATTAATTAATTTAAAATTTATTCCCATTGTCAAAAACAAAACGCGTATTTTTAAGAAATAATTACTATCAAAAGATTGAAACTTGTTTATGTCCAATTTTGAAGTGAAATTACTTAAAATGACCACCATTGGATTAAATGGTAAAAATATAATATAATTATATGTCCAAACCATTAAAATTTATAATTCAACATGAAATATTATTTGGATTAAAAAAGTTTTTTTCAGTTAAAATATAGCATTTTTCACGATTCACCCAAATATGAAAGTTATCAGAATAACACCAAAAAATTATTAAAACTAAATTATTATGTCTTGATTAAAAATAAGAAGTTTATTTTTTCAAATTGAATATATAAAAAATCAGATATTGGATTTAAAAAGGGTTCTCCATTAAAATGGGGTAAAATTGCATTTTTTAAAAAATAATTATTTTATCTAAAAAAATGAATTTGTTCTTACATTTTGTCTAAGAAACTCATTATATGGATTCTAAAATTATAAGGATGATATAAAGTTTAAAATTCAGTTAATACTATTCATAACTGCTTATGAACAACTAGTTTGGTAAGTCGTGGTGTGTTTCAGCTCAGTGTTGCGTGTAGTGCAAGTTATTGCATTACCTTGAAGAAATAACGTACTATGAAATCTGGGGGTGTTACAATTTTTCTAGACAAGGCTTATTTTTCCACTGGAGTTCAAATTTATTCTTTATCGTAGTCCATTCAGTTAGATATTGAGGAGACATTGCGATATTCCAAATCTAGATTTTTTGTGCCTATTGTTGATGTGTTTCGGGGCGGATGATGTTAGTTTTCGATTTGGATCTATTTTAGAGATGGTTTTCGGTCTTATTATTTGATCTACATCAGTGATGGTTTTTGGTGAGGTTGGAGGCTCAGCTTTCCGGTCTAGGTTTCAGTTTATGGTTATGTTTCTTTCAGTTTCAATTTTGGGGTCTTCATAGTGTTTGATGTTGAAAATATGTGTATGGTTGAGGCTGTTTGCATTCATGTTTATCTCTATTTCAAATATTTCCTTAGATTACATCTTTCATATCCTGATAAACCGATGAAGTTTGAGTTTGTTCGGTCTTGGAGTTCTTGTTGTTGTTGTGATTGAGCGTGTTTCTTCAGTTGATGTCAATTGGCCATTTCAAAGTGTTTGTCATGCCTCTTCTTGGTTCTCTACATTAGTTCTTGGATTCCTCCATTTGTATCGAGGTAGAGCAGCGTGGGGGTCTTCTTGGTCTATTGGGATATATGATCGAGCAGTCAGTTCTGGTAGATCGATGGTGATTTACAATTTGATGGCTTTTTGGTTACTTTTTGTTTTTGGAATTTGGGATTTTCTCACCAGAGGTTCTTAAATCGGAAATGGATTGGATTCGAAGATGTTTTTGGTGTTTGGATTTTTATGATGTTTTATGGTGTAAGAAGAAAACAATTTATAAGTATCAATGACGAATGTGGATCAGAGTTAGAAGAATTCTTCTGAGCATGACGATTCATATTTGGATGAATGAGAGTTTATGGCTTTTCCGTCTGTATCGGGCCTGTGAAACGTTGCACCTGATGGCTTGTTGAGATGTCATGAGAGGTGAAGACTTTACATAATGAAGTAGTTGCTAGGGAGGGGTTGTTCCTTGAAGTTTTGATTTGGGTTTCTTGAATGTTTTGGTTTTGGATCCCCAAGTTTCCATCAAATGTGATTTAGAAATAAAAAATTAATTTTTAGTTCGTCACTATAATACTCCTCCTTCTCATCCTTTTTCTCAACATATATAGCATAACACACACATATTTTTCATTATTTATAGAAAAAAATTTCTTGAGTAAAATATTATAGTAACTAAATTTATCATTTCGTAATGATACAATAAGAAATTAAACTCAAATACTCTTAAATAACTGGCCAAAAAATTTCATTAAATTTCTAATCATTACAAACCCATAGTTCTTATTTCATAAATCCTTAACTTAATATACCAAATATTTTTCTATATTTACTAATAAGTATTAAAAGGAATAATAAAGAGTGAATAAGACCAATATCATAACAATTATTTAGCTTACCCTATTAATGTTGATAATGGATATAAATTATTACATATAAATATTAAAAAAATTAATTTTATAGAGTTAAATCCACTATATGAATATTAAGTAATTTATTAATAAAAAATAAAATACTTTTATTCTAACTAATTGAGTTTCATGCATTATATGGTTTTATTCAAAATATAAATTTATAACTTTCAAAATTTATTTTAAAATAAATTAACGTAATTTTTAATATCATCAAGTAAAAATTATCATAGATTAATTTTTTATTTTCTAAATAGATATTTTTTGTGAATATTGAAATATATGGATTTCTGTAAAACTATCTCTTATTATCAATAATTAAATTCATATAAAAGGCCCATAAATTTTTTAATTTAATTATAATGTTACATAACTGTCATATAATTATAAATAATATAATTAATTTTATAGTAATAATCATAATATTTGATTTTCAAATAAGTTACTTTTTGGGATGATTTTGTTTATAGAAAGTTTTTTTCATCTAATTTAACACATCTATGATAAAATTGATTTATGAATCTTATAAATACAGATTATTTAAAAAATTATAATATATTTGAAATAAAGAGATTCAAATTTTTTAAATATTTCTCTTTTATTTATTATCATTACACATATTAACTATAGTAAATTTTTATCTCCTCTATAAGGGTAAAACATTTGAAAATGGTTAAAACTATAGGGTATTGTTTTAAAATATACCAAAAAAATTTTATCAAAATTTATTATCATTATTTAAATGAAATTTTATTAGATTTATAAAATTCATTATAAGTTTATTTTGAATTTTAGAACTAAATATTTACTTTGGTGAAAATAAGTTTTACTTTACTCAAATAAAAAACCAATTTCTGGTTTATTCCATTTATTGGAATGGTATGAAGTTTAAATTAGGTTTAGGATTGATAAAAAGTTATAAAACCATTATTTTTTATGTAATAAACTAAAAAATATTCTAAAAAAACTATTTACATGATTTTAACATAAAATAAATTTTAAAGATTAATTGGAAATTTTACTTAATACTAATTTTCATGAATTATGTGTTATATAAATAGTAATTTTTTACTCAAATAGAAACTCAATATTATTAAATGTATTTAAAATTTATAATCACTTAGTAAAAATTTATTTATAATTACTCTTTTATTTTTGGTCATATAATTAAATCATCGTGGTAAAAATTTATGTTCTCATGGTTAAGGATAAAATGGGATTAATACAGTTTAACTATATGATGTGTCTTAAAATTGAAGGACCCCGGGACACCCTGAGAGGGGAGGGGTGAATCAGGGTGACCACTTTTTCTTTTAATGTGTTGGATCTTGTTCCCACGTTGGTAGGAACTTCTTGAACCTGTATGATGATTATGATCAAAATGAAAACATTCACATGCACAGAGAAGACACTGCCACTTTTACTTGGTTCACCACTAAGGGCTACGTCCAAGGAGCATACGCCGACAGGTTGCCGGTCGTACCTAAATCCACTATGCTTCACTAGCTGCGGATAAAAAAGTTCTGGTACAGACACTCTGTCCCAGGCTCACTGCCTTTACAATAGTTCAGGGATAGCTCACTACGTCCCTCGGGTCACTCCCGTTGACTCCCCCTGGCTCACTGCCGTTGGTGAAGTCCCACTCAGTTTATAGACGTGAAGGTCTCTTCTTCATTTGCATAAGAGTGCATCCTTTGTTGTATGTAGATGCTCTATTGAAGTCCGATTCTCACCAGAAGAAGAATATCACTTTTCCTCGAATGAACCGAGTAGTCTCTCGGCTTTCGTGCAGCTCCAAACACGCCAGTGGGCTTCAGCAAAACCAGGCGCGCTTCTCCAAGACAGTCGTGCAAGTCCCACTACGGCGCGCAAGTCCACACTGGCGCGCAAGTGTCATCAACACAGTTGCGCGACTCTTCCTTCCCCAACTACAAACATGCGCGGTCCACTTCTTTTCTCTTCCAAACCACCTTGGGCGCACAGCCAAACACCGGCGCGCAAGCTCTACTTGCGCGACAAAACAACCACCTGCGCGACTCAACCACCTGCGCGACGAGAGCTCGAACAATCTCTCGGCCTTGAACTTCGTTACAAATGAGGAGGTATGGTCCAGTATTTATAGGCAAACTGGACCCCCTGCGCGGCGGTGCGCAAGTCCTCGACGGCGCGCAAGTCTTTTCTTCAATAAACTCTGTCGCGCAACTCACTTGCGCGACCCAACCAACACTTGCACGACCTTCTTGCCTTAGAGCCAAATTTTGATGTTCTGATCCTCAAAATCATATGGCGCGCAAGTCTTTCATCCTCCAAGAGCACGGCGTGCAAGTACCTTTTCCAAAAACACTTTACTTTATTGGCCGATTTTTAGGCCCAAAAATTTGGCAAACACTGGGAAACAGCGCCACCTTCACTACTGTTTTCTGCTTGAACGGTACGATCACTTTGTTGGTACACACCCTGAACATCCACTGAGGATTGACAAGAAACACAAACCATACACAAAATCATGCTTTGAAGAACCTGGTTCCAACAAAAATGTGTCTAAAACATTTCAAAATCTGATTGGTAGAGTTTATTTTAAACCTATATCATCTTATATATTAATTTTGATTTATTTTGTTCCACTTGACATGATTATGATATATATATATAATTCAATCTTGTGTGTAATTCCAAGTGTGTCATTTCCCTCACATATAAAAGGGTATCCACTCTTATCTCTTCCTCACACCTTTTGAGAACTCGAGTTCTAAAAATCCTCAAAAAACCTCTCTAGAATATCCTTATACAAGTCAAATATGTCTTTTTCTTACCCAAATACCAATCATTAAAGGATAAAGGCTTAATCCAAAGAGGTTATCTGAGGAGTTGGTGTAAGTCATAATAGGCATATTGCAGGATTATATCTAAATCTACCACCTTCAAATATTATTTAACAATGATGAAATAATAAAATAAATATCTTATATATATTTAAAAAAATTATTTTATAATAACCATTTTATCTATTTTTTCCATCCTATAGAAACTGAAAACCTCAAGAATCCATACATCTAGATTACAACCTCCATGAAGTAATGTGATTCTTTTTTCATTATCACCACACAAGAATAGTTATTATATAATACATAAATTGCATAGTTGTAATTTTAATGATATTATATCATCTATTATTTCAAATTTCTATCCATTTAAAAATGTTTACCTCGTTCATTCATACGTTTGGACTACCACCTCAATCAAGTGATGTAATTTATTAGTCAATTTATTATTTCATATAATGATATAAGATTATATTTAATTTATTAAATTTTTAATAATTTCAATATTAAAATTATATTGATTATGGAATAACTAAATCATTGATTGTAATCAACACGTAAAATACATTTTTTAAATTATGAACTGAACGTCCTCAAAGCACCCAATGTGGACATAGCCAATTAAGTAACAAAATAAGTCATTTAAATAATTGAAATAAATTATTTAATGATATTTTATTAAACCTAGTAAATTTTCTGACGAATGTAAACAATTAATATAATATCATTATACAATATTTTAAGAATTTATGTGAGATGTCATGCTAGAGGTAAAAGATATATCTTCAAAACTATATTTTAAAATATTAAAATGTTTTATTCTATTTTCCCTTCATTTTAATGTTATTGAAAATGTTTAAATTAAGTTTTTAAAATTTTCACCTTATTTTCGAAGTCATTTTAAACCATGTTTTAATTTTTTTTATAGAATTATATTTTAATAATTTTAATTTATTTCTTGACATGTTCTTTTTTTCATTTTTATAAAAGTTTGAAAGGAATATTTTTTTACCAAATATCTAATATATTTCATTCCCTGCCCAAATGTCCCATATTATTTCCGATCAATCATATAAATATTTTCCTAGTTTTTCAAAATTAAAGACATATTATTATGAAATTTCGTTTAAATGAATTAAAAATAAAAATTATTTTTATCTGTATTTTTAATGGATGTCATAAAGTGATCATGAATATGTCTTAAACATAATAATATATCATATTTTATAATGAAAATTCTATATTCTATGAATTTAATGTATGTCTAGGTCTGTGGATGTTTTTATGATGACGGGTGAGATCAATGTAGATCTCCAATTCATTGGTTAATGATAATTTTCCCCATATAATTATTTTATAATTAACCTTATAGATTATTCTATTTGAATGGGAATTATAAAGGTTCTATAATGATGAAGTCAAAAGGAAAATATAAGAATTTGATATGTAATAACATTAGTTTTCATAAAAATCATTTTATTTTAGAAGGATATCTTATGATCTTATATTTATAGGAATGATTATGCCCTTTTCGGGTAAATTGTATGTTTTTAAGTAATTTTTTTCTGTGTACTCCTGTTTTCTAAGAAACACTCAAGACTATTATTTTTCCATTATTGGTTATTATAATGTGTTTTATGAATTCATTTTAGTCCTTAAAGATAATTTCATGTAAATGAAAATGATTTTTTTGTTCTCAATGTTTATTATATTAATGTAAAATTATCTTTTATGATATCATGGTTTTAAAATGGACTAAATAGTTTATTTTTATTTTTATATTTCCCATACACGTTTTTTTATCATTCATCATTTTCTAATGGGTTTCACATTGTTTAAGGATGCGTATAAATAATAATTAATTTAATTCTTACCTTGTGATGATTATTAATTAATAGAAAATATTATTTATTTTAAAATTTTATATTTAAGAAAAAATGGATTCTGAGAGTAAGTTTCAACATTATTATTTATAGGATTATTATATAAGATCTATGTCTAATTTATTTAAAAATTATAAACATTAAGGAAAGTATATATGTAATAAAATCAATTCATAATTTAAAAATAAATATCATGTAATTTTTTAATGTATGATCCTCAAAATAGGTATCAATATAATGGTATAGATGAATTAAGAGGGTAGAAAAATACTAATATAATACCATTAGGATATTATAATTTATGATTGTATTGACATGATATGTAATTTTATTAATACCATATTATGTCATCTAATATAGAATTGTTCGAAATGTTTTTTTGAGAGGAAACATGGATGCTGAAGTAGAAAGTCAATACGAGGATAACATCCTTCCAAATATCAATCAAGAATATTTGGAATTAGAACCAAAATGTGTTTTTATTGATAATATGATCAGTTTATGTAAGATATAAAATATGGTGGTATTAATGTGAGAGAGAAATCCCATTCCACAATGAGAAACATTTATACTATATATCATTTCATGAAACATCATCTTTTAGAAGTAATTGGACAACATTATGATATAATAAATGAAGGATGTGATAAAACAATGGAAATATTTTTCTAATTAATGTGTTGTTCCAAATAGAAAGCTATAATATTTGATACATATTGTTTTCAAGTTTAAAATGATTTGTAGTGGCCAATGGTAAATCATACAAGATAAATAGAATATATTGATACCTTATAATGATATGGATTTATAAATATTTACACTAATAAGTATTTTTATAATGTTTTTTGAGTTATAATGGAAATGAAATTCATGGTATTATAGTAGAAGGGGAAAGTCTTAGTTGTTGAATATGAAGTAAACTCCACCCGATAGGAATGGTATCTAACAAATTTTATTTGGGATTTGGATAGATAATTTAGTCAGTTTTACTAAATATTGAATCCCAGATATTGATGACCATTGGCATATTGTAAATTAAAAAGACATGTTATACTTTTTTATTCTACTAAGAAGGTACATCACAGTTTATCTATGATCATCTGATATGTGAAAACAAGATGAAAAATATGTCCAGGAAGAAGGTAACGGGGAAGAACCCATTGATGAAATAATAATTTAAAAAAATATCAAGATTCAGTATTATGAATTTTGTGAAAACAGCCTATTTAATATCTTATAAAATATTAAAAGTATTTTTATGTAGTATGTTTGGAGATGTTTGATGTCATTATAAAGAAAATAATCGGAGTAATTATAAAAAACATAATAAAAATTCATAATTAATATGTTTTAAATGTAATGAAATGGGTCATTATTTGAAATATGTTCCGATGATACGAATGAATTATGGAATTCCTAAAGATAAAAAATAGAAAGGTTTGGATAAATCATTTGAGACTACTTTTGAAGATGTTATACTATCCAAAAATGTGGTGTTAGGTACATTATTTGTTTATTCAAATTATATTAATTTCCAATATGATTTGGGATCTACACATTCATTAATAGAGAAGAAGTTTTCTAGTAAATTGTAATTTTATACTTAAAAAGGAATCAAAATCTTTTGTTAAAAAACAGTAGAGGATTTATTAAAGAAAAAAATTATAATAATTTTTGGGTTATTTTAAGTGGAAAGAATTTACCTATAAACCATGTTCTATTTACTCTTAGAGGTTTTAATTTTAATACAGGAATAGATTAGATTTTTCATCATGATTATTTGATATATTGTATTGATAATGAAGCTATTTTTAAAAATGTGTTTTATTTCATATACAATAATGAATGAATACAATTGAAAACATATCAAGAATATGAAAAATAAAATAAATTTTAAACAATGTTTTATTTCACAAAATGTTTATATAAAAGAATGTGTTTGATTTTTTAATATTACAATAGTAAATGTATATCTTGATATATAGACTAATGATTTTTATTGTATTATATTGGATATGAATATTGATTTACTAATTAATTAGTATCATATAGCAAACCAATCTCAGAATATTCTTG